>CAUDMG010002729.1:5000-27500 GCA_958450375.1 Homarus gammarus | reverse complement strand
GTTCTGTAAATGAGGATTGATATAGTAACTAAGTGCAAAAAAGTGGATACAATCTTAATATGTCGGTTATCTTGCCATTAGAGATGAAGTGTTGTGCCATTTCACACACAGTGTGCTTGGACCTGTCCCTAAAAGGTTCTATCTTCACACAGTCGAGGACGTAGTGTTCAAGTGTGTGGCCATATGTATGGCCACACACTTTACATTTAGTTTTGTTTACATCTGCTTGAGGAACATACTGCCAAAGGTACTTATATCCTAACCTTAATCTAGCGGTTACAACATGTTGTAATCTAGTGATCTTGTTACTTGCTCCATATACATGTTTCACTTGATACATCTCATCATGGTAACCTATGGATCGACTAGTGCCTGTTTGCACTTGTCTACTTGCGTCAAACTCATCACTAAGTTCTTTCCTAATTACAGTTTTAAGGGTTCTTTTGTCAGACCCAAATTGTATTCAACGGTGTCTTTTTTAGACGCGAGTTTGGCGAGGGCATCAACTCTGTCATGTTTTATGAGGCCTATGTGAGAGGGGATCCACAACAGTTTGACCCTGACACCCCGGTCAACAAGGCACGCATATTTGTGTCTGGCTTCAGAGACAAGAGCGTGACAACCTGAGTCGAGGGTACCAAGGGCAAGTAGTGAGGATAGAGAGTCAGTGATGATGAGAGTGTCAGTAACAGTGGTTTCAATGAATTTAATAGCTGTGAGTATGGCAACTAATTCAGTTTGTAGAGTGGATGCCCAGTTGTTAATTCTAACTCCTTTCTCAATTATATTACCGTCAGGTTGAGTCACAACAATAGCACTTCCAGCCCTCCCACAGGCGGTGTTTAGAGATCCATCAGTGTAGATGGTCTGTGTGATATTATCATCAGTCTGTAGAGTGTGTATGTGTTCAAGAGCTCTCAATTTGGCAGTGTGTTGGAGATAAATGCTTTGTATAATTAATTTTTTAGGCGGATACGTCGGTATTGTGATATCGAAGGGAACTGTCCGCCAGGGTGGCAGGAAGCGCTGTTGTGTCTCAACATTGTACAGGTGGTCTAGTCCAAACATCTTCATATGTGTAGCTGTAGTTTGGATCCATTTAGACTCAGTAGTCTCATGGTTCATACATTCTAGCAATTTTAAGGAAACAATGTTATCAGGATCACCACGCAGAAGCCTCAGGGCTATCATGAGGTTGACTTCAATTATTCTATCTTTAACACTGGTTATACCTAGTTCTTTCCTCATATTAAGTACTTTAGTACTCATGGGACATCCTAGGATAATTCTGAGGGCTTTATTTTGCATTTTCTCGAGCTTGTCAACGCCTTTCCAATCACGAATGACCAGGGCTGGTGCGTGGTAATCTATCAGAGATCTTATATAGCCTAGGTACATTGTTTTTACAATTCTAATATTAGCACCATAGTGCGGGCTGTACCCAGCTACACTTCTAAGAGGTCTCAGTCTGTCAGTACATTGGCGGGTTAGCTGTTGTATGGCAGGTAGGGTACAAGGGACGGAAACACCAAGATATTTAAAAGAAGAAACATAGTCAATAGTGTTGTTACCTATCTTGAACTTGGCGGGGCCGCGTTTGCGGTTACCAGCTTGTTTGTTGAACACCTTAGTTTTGTCAGTGGAGATAATAAGACCGAGGTGTTCACAGGCTGCGTATACAGTAAATGGTTCAGGGTGGTTTGCATTTCACGATGAGTTTTAGTATGTATAAGAATATCATCAGCATAGCTGATTGAGATATTGCTGGGGTTGTCTGGTATTAAATTTAATAATGCATTCATAAGAACATTGAACAAAGTGGGGCTAAGTACTAGGGTGTGTCAATTTAGGGGGTGAACTGGCTAAATTGAAAATCGAGTAATTTGGTAGCAATTTATTGTAGTCTTTAAGCATGCAAAACAATATTCTGGCATAAATTTTTTTTATAATAAGTCCTACCTACATCAAATGGATTTTTAAATGTACATATTTGTGAATTTATAACATAACCAGCGTTTGCACACATGTTACTGTTTCAAGTTTCAAATTATTATATTTTAATATCCGTTGTCTATTTGAAAGTAACCAATGCCTTCATACTCTCTTTGCTTTGGTTTCTTGTCATCAGTAGTCTGCTTGCTATTTGTGCTTTGATGTAACCTTCTCGCCTCTCGTGGCTGTAAACATGGCCCGCTGCTTCTGTGACCATTTTCACACATCTCTCCACACTTTGAGTGTGGGAAGGCCACTTCGGCACCTGCATTGGAGTCTCTTTAAGGTTTCTCAATTCTTGGCTAGTTAGACTTGTTGTCAATGGTGGCTCTAAGACTTCCAAACTCAAGTCAACCAATTCTGACAATTTGGTGGCATTGACGTTTATTGGGGGAACTTTTCTTGAATGAAACGAACAGTCTCCCAACTGGTCGTCATCTATTAGCGTTCCTCTAATCTTTAGAATGACTTCTACAGCCTCGGTTCGGAGATTGGTACATTGACTGCAAAGCATTGCTTGCAAAACTGCTTCTGATCGAGCATACCAAGCGGACCTTCTTGCCACAGGTAACACGATGTCCCTCACTACCTTCGTCTGTGTTCTTACTAGCTGCAATTGAAACAAAAGGTGATTGGGCCCATTCACCCACATAGGATTAAGTTTCACACTAAACCACTGGGGAAGATAAACTCAAATAATAAATTCAACAATTAACCTCAAATTCTTCAGCACTTTGCCCTTCAATTCGTGTTTGGAAATCCAAATCCTGCAGAAACGAAGAGCTGTAGTTAACCAACGGCTGTGACTGACAGGTCCAATCTCCAAGAGAGCCAATGACTGAGGCACTTCTCCTGATCTTATTGCTTGGGCAATACGATAAGCATAGGATTGATCTGTGCTGAGATCTTTGATGACTCCTTCAGACAACGCCGGAAGGGGAGGGCCAACTTCGACCTTTGGAAAGGTTGTATTTATTTCTAGTTGTGTTGCTTCATCCAGCATGATGCCAAGGGGACCTGACCACTTGTTGTTGCTCTTTGTAGGACCATCAAGTTCCTGGATGAGATGACGAAGAGGTAGCTCGCCTGTATGTAAATCACATACAATCCAAACAAGTCTTCTTCCTAGTTTTTTCTCTAAATGCGTCATTACACCCCCCTGCCATCCGGTGTTCACTGCAGTTGAATCTCCACCAACAGCCTGCAGCGAACTGCCAAGTCCTCTCTCCTGAACCCAACATAAAATATGATCAGTAATGACCTCTGCATGTTTCTTCCCTTCTACTTCAGTTTCGGGAGCAAAGTGAAACAAAAACCGACCACCAGGCTCAGAACAGACAGAGTAGTGTTCTTCTTTGATGAGACCTGGAAACTTTCTGTTCACTCCCTCTACTTCTAGCAAAACTTTTGTGTCATCTATTCTTCCATCAAACAAAAGACAGGAGAGCCCTCCCTCGCTTAAATCTTTTTCATGCTGATCAGATATTTCCTTCATTATTTTTTCTTGTGCTCTTCTAATTTTATTATGATCTATCACCAAAGATACATCCTCTCGGCTGATGAGGCCTGCATCTATCCAAGCGGCAGTTGCAATTTCTGCAGCCTCACGAAGTCCAGCATGGTGGCGAATACTAACTAAAGCAATGTTTGAAATATTTCTTGTGTTGTATTTCATTTTCTTTGGTAAAGGTTCAGATGGCTCTTTGGAACTATCATCTGATGTTGCTTCCTGTTCATCAGAAGAGCTATCAAAGAAGTGATAAACATCTTGACACAGCTCTTCCTCTCTTTGGATGGCTTCTTCACTCTTCATTTTCTTCTTTTGTTCCCTCTCTCGGATTTGTTCTCTCTTCTTGGCATTAGCAATCTGCTTCTTTGTTTCTGAATAATCTATTGAACCCATTTGCATACTTCCTTGGCCTTCTGCCTTTGTCCTCTGTGCCTTTATAAATTCAAGCTCTAAAACAGGGATCTTCTTTTCACGAGGACAACCACAATCAATGTGGGAATTATTTTCTCTCTTACCTGAGTGAGAACAGTTGGATTCAGAACATAATTGTATGGAGCACTTGCAGGTCAAAATGTCAAACAGAGTATCAAGTGTGTGCAGAAATTCATTTTTCCTGGCCAAGTTTCCTTTACCAAGTGATGTTTCAACTGCTTTGTGCCATAATTTCGTTAGTTTTAGCTCAATAGTTCGACACTGATTAATCACAGGTGGTTTGAATAGTGCATTAGCTTTTGTCCATTGATGCAGAAGAGGGACTATCATGTCATTTATGAGTTCTTTATCTGTATAGTTCCTTCTGTCCTTTGCATTTTTTTCTCGAAGGAGTAACCCTAATCTTAGCATGTCTCTCACTGTTGGAAGTTCTGATACAGGAAGCTCCTTCCCTTTACCAACTAGCAGGCTCAAGTGGGTTGACAACTGACTTCTTGTCTTCAATTTTGACATCTTCACACTATCTGACAAATAGAAAAATATTTCAATGTTTCATAATTCAATTGTTGTTTCAAAAAATATCAATTTGTTTATCAAAAATGCTGTAACAGAAATAACATAATAATTTCTTAGAACATAATGTTTTATACAATGATATAAGTAACTGCGACAATCAATATGCCCTACTTACAATAATTAAAATGTAGAATTCGTCTGGTAGAGTAGGTGCAAGTGCAATGAGAGCAAACCACCCTCTATGATATCTAGACAAGAATTAAACTGTCCCACACGGAGAGCCTGTTCATGTTCATGTTCTGACATGCATATTGTACACAAGCTATAGAACCATAAAATACTCCATAATCCATATGCTTACATGAGATTAGTTAATATCAAGTGAATAATTCTAATCAAGTCTCATTAATTTGTTGAAATACTGATATTTGAAACTTTAAGGTATAATTGATGTAGGTGAGGGTTATTTCAATTCATTTTTGTTTGCTAATCTCAAGTTTAGACATAAAGAGGCACAATATTTTGACTACCAAATTTGATTTTTAGCATGTTGACAAAATTGACACACCCAACTAAGTACTCCACCTTGAGTGGTATGGGGTGGTGGTGGTGGTATGGGGTGGTGGTGGTGATGGTATTGGGTGGTGGTGGTGGTTTTGGTATGGGGTGGTGGTGGTGGTATGGGGTGGTGGTGGTATGGGGTGGTGGTATGGGGTGGTGGTGGTGGTATGGGGTGGTGGTGGTGGTATGGGGTGGTGGTGGTGGTGGTGGTGGTATGGGGTGGTGGTGGTGGTATGGGGTGGTGGTGGTGGTATGGGGTGGTCGTGGTGGTGGTGGTATGGGGTGGTGGTGGTATGGGGTGGTGGTGGTGGTATGGGGTGGTGGTGGTTTTGGTATGGGGTGGTGGTGGTGGTGGTATGGGGTGGTGGTGGTTTTGGTATGGGGTGGTGGTGGTGGTGGTGGTGGTATGGGGTGGTGGTGGTTTTGGTATGGGGTGGTGGTGGTGGTGGTGGTGGTGGTATGGGGTGGTGGTGGTGGTGGTGGTGGTGGTATGGTGTGGTGGTGGTTTTGGTGTGGGGTGGTGGTGGTTTTGGTATGGGGTGGTGGTGGTGGTGGTATTGGGTGGTGGTGGTGGTGTTGGTGGTGGTGGTTTTGGTATGGGGTGGTGGTGGTGGTGGTATGGGGTGGTGGTGGTGGTGGTATGGTGTTGTGGTGGTTTTGGTATGGTGTGGTGGTGGTTTTCGTATGAGGTGGTGGTGGTGGTGGTATGGGGTGGTGGTGGTGGTGGTATGGGGTGGTGGTGGTGGTGGTGGTGGTGGTGGTGGTGGTGGTATGGTGTGGTGGTGGTGGTGGTGGTATGGTGTGGTGGTGGTGGTTTTGGTAATGGATGGTGGTGGTTTTGGTATGGGGTGGTGGTGGTGGTGGTTTTGGTATGGGGTGGTGGTGGTATGGGGTGGTGGTGGTGGTGGTTTTGGTATGGGGTGGTGGTGGTGGTGGTGGTTGTGGTATGGGGTAGTGGTGGTGGTGGTGGTATGGGGTGGTGGTGGTATGGGGTGGTGGTGGTAGTATGGGGTGGAAGGGGTAAGGGGTTGTTGTGGCAGGAGGAGGTGGTGGTAGAGGGTGGTAATAGAGGGTGGTGGAAGTTGAGAGTTGTGGTTGTAGGGGTGTGATGGTACAGGATGGTGGTGGTAAGAGATATTGGTCATAGAATGTGGTGGTAGCAGGGATGGTGGTATCAGGAGGTGGTGGTAGTAGAGGGTAGTGGTTGTAGGAGATAGTGGTGATAGTTGGTTGTGGTGTTAGAAAGTGGTGATGGGAGGATATAGTGATGTAAAGTAATGATGGTAATGAGTGTGATGCTTGTGTTGAGAGACAAAACAAAAAACGTTTATTAGGTTTCAATTCTATTTGCTACAAAAACAGAGAAAAAAGGCTGAAAGGAATTATATATGATTATATAAATTATTTTTAATCTTGCTTGTTTTTTCTCGCCAAAACAAAATAAAAACCAAATACAGACTTTACTTGCACTCGCCTCCATCTATTTAACTGAAGTGATACCACATAAAGCACACTACACCTCCACTACCATCCACCTCTCAATCATACTCCTATACTGTAATTTATCTCTGTTTCACTTTCCATCCACTCAATATGTCATCACCATCTCTACAATAAATGGTCAATTTTTTGTCCAACACATTTTTTTCAGTTCTGCATCGTCTAATTTCTGTATAACTTATATTCTGTTTTATATTCAACCCAAATATTGCTCTCAGCTAAGTCATTCTGCCCTTTTTTTTAATATTCCCTTTGAAGTTCGTGTTCATATCCCATCCTTCTCTCTCATCATTCACTCTACATTACTGACTTTCGGGGGAGCTGGTGGTAGAGCGGTACCGTGCTTGTGGGTTCGATTCCCGGGCCGGCAGAAGTTGTTCGGACACTCTTCCTAGTCCCCTTTGTCCCTGTTCACCTAGCAGCAAAGTAGGTACCTGCTGTAAGTCGAAAGTTGCGCATTCGTATTCAGGGACAAGTTGCTGGAACTTCCAATAACTCGCTTAGACATAAACCATTTACTCTTCAGGCTTCTACGCCCTCTACGTTTCAGGCTTCTACGCCCTCTACTCTTCAGGCTTCTACGCCCTTAACTCATGAGACATAAGGCAAGCATGAACTTGGCATTCTTCCCTATTGGGCGCTGTAAACGCTTCTGCGCTTCACCTTGCACAAGGGTGTAGGGGAGTGCCCAATAAATGAAAAAAAAACTACTGACTTCCTTTCTTCTGACACAATTCTCTCTCTCCATACATGTCATAACACATCTGTAACTGCCTTCCCACTCCCAGGCATCAGAAGTAGTTCACTTCTTCCATTCTTTGTCTATATATGCTGGCATTTATTTGTCCTTGTCTCCCTTTTTAGCTATTTTTATCACTTTGTTTTCTAATTCATAATCTCCTTGTAATCTCTATCAAGTTTTTCTTAGTACACACCATCCCAAACCTATGCATTCACATTTGTGAAAAAAAATCTAAATTGCTCACTAGAGCAGAAACATCTGCAAACACCAGCCAATTCAGCTTCCATTTCCATCTAGTAGTCCTATTTATCGAGCTTGTCAACCACTCAATTCTCGCTTCCACTTCTCTTACCGCCCCATGAAAATATTTTATCCACCACGACAACAATATAGTGTGCTCCTGCCGTAGACCTACTCTCACTAGGAACCAGATTCCAGTTTCCCGTTTTTTGAGAATGTTCTGATGCACTCACCACTCTCTATAACAACAATAAAGAGCATTGAGTAATGCCTTTTGGCAGTCCATGGATGCCACAAACAATTTCATTCACTAAAAAAAATTTCGCTCATGTTTTTGTTCCAATCATTCAATAATGATTTTACCATGCAAGTACACTTCACTTGGTATACTGAGCACTCTTATTCCCTGTATTTCTCATAGTAATCTTTCTGATCACTTTCCTTTTGTGCATGGACTATACACTCCCTCTGTCATCTATTGAAATTATTCCCTCTGTTATGCATAACTTATACATAATTGTCATAGATTCTATCACTTTCTTCCTTTCATCCTTAACATATCCACAGTAGTAATGGTATCAGTACCATATACAGTAAGTTGTAAATCAGATGATACTGAAAATATTATAATAATAATTTTCTTGAGTATGTAGGCTACAGTATTTGGTACCTCTCAAGACACCTACAGCACTGTAAAGGCTCAGCATGTCAAAATTATTATTCTTGTTTACTTTGGATAAATAGACTTAATTTGATAAAAGTTGGATTCATCCACTCTTGGTGATCTACTTTACATAAGCTTATTTACGGTCTATCTCACTACCTATTTAGTTTATTTTTGTTTTTTTCTCTTTCACTTAAATGGCTTCATTCCTTCACTTATCATCAAGGATAAGCTCAGCCTCACTCTCATCTTTTACATTAAACAGTTGTTCATATTATTCTCCTTATCTCCTTCTTACTTCCTTCATTCTCCGAGCTACATCACCTTTCATGTCTCGTGGGTTTTTCACTCTATTTAGTTCGCTTTAATACCCATTAATATTATTTCTCCCTGTCTTTCACCTCCTTTTATTTTGCACTCATTCAACATTGCCTTTACCTCCTTCCAAATTTCTCAATACTCCATCTATTTTATCACTCTCCATTTCCATCTGTCGCTCACCACCACCACCTCCACTTCTCTACCATCAACACTGCCAGTCTCTAATACCACCATTCGTTTTGTTTGTCTCTTTGTGTCCACGCACCTCATCACCATCATCTTTTAGGACACCTCACTGAAGGTTCTGCCAATGACACCAGATGTTATTTTTATTCAAGACCCAAGAATACATACATAAGGTGTAATTCTTGCATGATCTGGCGCATTCTATGTGTAAAGATGAAGAAAAAACTGTTATCAAGTGTATATCCGTATACCTGTAGCTCTAAGCTATTCGTTTCTCAATATGTTTGTTTAGATGTTACCCAGGTAAAGATACTTTTTGGTACAAGCAGGCTTGATGACTATCTGAATCTTGTGTACGTACAACTGATTGTATGTTTACCTGTGTGTGTGCATATGTATGGATGAGGATGTGCTTGTATGTGCGTGTTTTATGAGTGTGTGTTTGTGTCTATGTGAGTGAGTGTGTGTTTGTGTCTATGTGAGTGTGTGTGTGTGTGTGTGTGTGTGTGTGTGTCTGTGCGTGTGTCTGTTCGCACACAGGGTGATGAAATGCGTTTAGTGTGGCAGCATTATGTCAGTGTTAAGGTGCAAGCACTGCTTGCTCCCTTTCGCTTTCAGCTGCCGCCGCTGGCTACCCCTCGAGGCGAACAGGGAAACAATTTGCATAAGTGCATAAGTCTTCTCCTTCTACTGTAGTACTCAGCCTCCTCACCATCAAGACTCATTAGTAAGACAGACAGACAAGTAGACACACATATAGAAAGACATGCTGGTGGAGAGACAGGTTGGCGGAAAGACAGGCAGACAGATAGACGAACGAAGGGATACGAATAAGTGGGGGGAGTGGGAACTACTGTCTAGATGAGAACGAATAGTCTTGATCAGCTCACTTCTGACCTTTCGTCTCCCCTCCCCCTCTCTTTTGGTCCTTCCCTCTCCCTCTCCTTTTTCTCTAGGCGGTGCTAACCTCTCCTCTCCCTCTCTCTCTCTTCGTGTTTCCCTCTCCCCTCCCTCTCTCTCTCTCTTGGTGCTTGCCCTCTCCCCTCCCTCTCTCTCTTGGTGCTTCCCTCTACCCCCCTCTCTCTCTTGGTGCTTCCCTCTCCCCTCCCCCCTCTCTCTCTCTTGGTGCTTACCCTTTCCCCTTCCTCTCTCTCTTGGTGCTTCCCACTCCCCTCCGCCTCTCCCTCTCTCTCTCGGTGCTTCTAACTCCCCTCTCTCTCTCTCTCTCTCTCTCTCTCTCGGTGCTTCCCTCTCCCCTCCCTCTCACTCGTTGCTTCCCTCTCATCTCCCCTCCCCTCTCCTCCCCTCTGCTCCCCTCTCCTCCCCTCTGCTCTCCTCTCCTTTCCTCTCCTCTTCACTAGCGGGTGCGTAAAGTAGAGGGACCCTGGTGATACATCACCAGGGCCTGATTATATCCCATTTTCAATGCTCCGCCATCTTGAAGTTGAGGCACAGACCTTTCTATTGGGGCTATATAACAGGTTCTGGCAAGAGGGTGCCCTCTCGTCTTCATGTCAGGAGGCTGCTGTCTTGCCTTTCGTGAAGACTGGAAAAGAGGGTCTTCACCTGCAAGAATATCGCCCCATAGGTCTGACCTCCTGTATCAACAAGCTGTTTGGAAAGATGGTGAACTCGCGATTAGCATACTACCTAGAGAAGAATGACCTTCTTTCACTATAGCAATCTGGCTTCTGCAAGATGCATTCAACAACAGATACTTTTGTCTGCGTGTTCTTCGACCTAGATAAAGCATACGACACAGGTTGGAGATTTGGCATCGTTAAGGAGCTTCACAATTTTGTGTTGCGGGCAAATTTACCATCAATAATAGGTCATTTCTTCGGACATCGTACTTTTAGGATTTTTGTTGCCACAGAAAATTCAGCACCACATTATCAGATGGACAGGCTCCTTAGAGCAGTGTCTTGAGTATGACTATTTGCCATCGCAATAAATGGGGTAGCAACATCGGTTCCAGGTGGTGTATCAATCTCATTGTATGTAAACAACTTAGCCATTTGGTATGCAGATTCCCGCAGGCCAGTGGCTGAACGTTGCATGCAACTTGCACTAGACAAGGTTTCACATTGGACCACAGAGCATGGTTTCAGATTTTCTCCCTTGAAGATCATTGCCATACATTTCTGTCGCTTTCGAGGTGTTCACCCAGATCCCGATCTACAGCTCTATGGTCGTTGTATGCGAAGTGTCACAGACATCCGTTTCCTAGGCATTATCTTCGACAACGAGTTTACATATTCATTACCTCAAAGAGTCTTGTCGGCATGCTCTCAAGTTACAGATAATCTTTGGGCACACGTCGTGGGTGCTGACCGAGGAGCTCTGTTACACCTTCATCACATGCTAGTGAGGTGTATTCCTCAGCCTTCAAATTCTTCACCTATCCTAAGTCTGCTTGTTGATGCCGATGAGCCGCCCCTTGATCTTCGACGTCAGAATCTCCAGGCCTAGACTTGGTTTCTCCTCCACCGCCTTCCACACTTTGCAACCAACACTTGTATAGTTGACTCGACTATATCCCCACACTACACTCAGCACCCAAGCTTCCCACGACCTTTCGGCTTCAGGGTAAGGGAGGTTGTGAGTATTCATTGTTTTCCTCCTGTTCAGATATACCCCATGCGGTTCCCTAGTGCTGTTCTGTGGAGTCTTTCTGAAATTAAACTTTGTAAGTATCTTAACGAAAGGAAGACTAACTCATTCCCTGTGTGATTCATTTTCTTTTTTAGAGCATGCCTCCTCTCACAGAGGGACTATCAGTGTTTACACCGACGGCACTAAGTCCGAGGCAGGGGTGGGTTTTTGGGTGGTCTTTCCCGAATTCTGTCGGGACGGTAGTCTCCCCACTATGGCATCTATTTTTGCGGCAGAGCTGTTGGGTATTTCTCTTGCCCTCAAGATTATATTTACCCAAACTCATAGTGATTTTACAATGTTTAGTGATTCTCTTAATGCCTTCCAGGCCTTAGCTAGTGTCTCATCGCCCCATCCCTTAGTAATAGATAATTTACAGTGGCTGTTTCTCATACAACGTCGGGGACGGAAATTTTTTTTTGCTGGGTTCCGGCCAATGTGGGGGAGTAGGGGAATAAGCGTAGTTACGAGTTGGGGATTTAGAATATAGTTAAAAGTCTACCCAGATCCCAACAGGCAACAACAATAAAAAAACAAAGACAATCGGACTATAAAAGGGTAGACAAAGGATGCGAGTTTTTGTTGTGTATAATAAAGTACCATAAATTCCTTAACAAAATATTCAGCTTTCTATAATTTACCCTTAACCATACTTAACCTAAACATACGCAACATTGGCTTAACAGTATATACATATTTATACAACATACAATAATTTGAAGCAAGTGGACGTGGGGAGGCAATATAGGATAACAAATACTTAAGTGCAGTGCTGAGATGGCTGACGAGTAAGGCTGAGTATTAAAGACGATGGTAGGTAGTCACTGTGCCGTAGGTTTCCAGGATAGGTGATCCTAGTGTGGTCACTTCCCAGAGTGAACTGCCTCTCGTCGATCTGGAGCTGATGAGGAAGACTTGGAGGAGGTGACGCAACAACCAGGATATGGAGAAGGGAAACCCCTGAGTGGTAACTAAGACTAGTCATACTCGGGTTTTGTCCCTAGATGGCGTTGCTCGTGGTGCTGGGTTGGTAAATCATGACAATTGATGGGGTGGTTCGTAACACACCCCCCTTCCAAAGACCTCCGTAGCGCAGGCGCGAAGGAGGTGATCACCTGGTGCGTCTGGAGAGTAGCTGCTGCATTTCCACTGGAGCTCGGGATAAGGAGTCAGCAATCAGGTTGTCCACCCCCTTTATGTGCCGGACTTGTAGATTATAAGGCTGGGTGAGGAGAGCCCAGCGGAGGATTCGCTGGTTGGAGGTCTTGTTGGTTTGGATGAACGTGAGCGGGTTATGGTCGGTGAAGACTAGGGTGGTTTGTGGGCGAGATTGGAGGTAACATTCAAACTTCTTTATTGCCAACACCAGAGCCAGGGCCTCCTTCTCTATGGTCGAGTAGTTGGTCTGATGTTTTTCAACTTGGCGGAGTAGTATGCCACAGGGTGAAGGACATCAGTGGTTGGGTCGGGTTGTAGGAGCACAGCCCCCACTCCGACACCACTAGCGTAGATTTGCAGATGGAAGGGCAAGGTGTAGTCAAGGGGGTGGACTACAGGCTTGGAGGCAAGGAAGGCTTTGAGGCGGTGGAAAAACTGGTCGCACCTCTGGTTCTAGATGTAAGGGACAGCAGAACTGGTAAGGTCTGTGAGGGGTCCGGCCAAGCTGGAGAAGTTACTGCAGAACCGACGGTAGTAGCCGCACGTCCCCAGGAAGCGCACGAGTTCCTTCCTCGTCCTTGGAGTGGGGAAGGACAAGATGGCTTTAACGTTTGCGTCCTTGGGTCTCACCATACCATGCCCAACGATATGTCCCAGGTAAGTCACTGAGGCCAGGCGAAAAACAGATTTAGCCAGGTTTATGGTGAATCCAGTCTTTTGCAGTCGTGCGAACAGTATCTCCAAACGCACCAGATGTTCGTCCCAGCCGTCCGACATCACCACCAGGTCATCCAGGCAGGCGAACGTCCCATCTAGGTCCTGAATCAGGTAATTGATTGCCCTCTGGAATGTGGCCGGAGCATAAGAAAAGCCAAACGCCATAACCAAATATTGAAAAAGACCAAATGGAGTTATAAATGCTGAGATTATTTTTGCCCTATCCCTGAGTCCCACTTGATAATATCCTTTCAACATGTCCACCGTAGATATAAATTTTGCACAGCCTATGCTGTCTATTATATCTTAAATCAAAGGTAAAGGGTAGGAGTCTGAGACAGTGACCTGGTTCACTTTCCGATAATCGGTACAGAAACGAAAAGTGCTATCGGGTTTTGGAATGAGAAGGCAAGGTGAAGCCCAAGAAAAGGTACTAGGCTCAGCTAAGTTATGTTTTAACAAAAAATCTACCTCCTTTTTCATAATCTCTCTTTTTTGTGGATTTAGTCGATATGCTGATTGCCTAATGGGTTGTACCTCATCTGAGATTAGCTTAATATCATGTTTAAGTATATTGCAAAACCCTGGGAGGTCTGACGTGACTTTAGGAAATGTTGATAATAACTTAGTGAGATCTTTTGCTTGAGATGGATTCAGAACAGGAAAATACTCATCCAAGTTGTTGAGTATGTGACTGTTAGCAGGATTTTCTTTAGGTAGAGGGAAGTCTAAATGCTCCAATAGGTGCATGTCATCTGTCTCCGGCTCCGGCCCTGACAAAACCGTATGCAATACAGGTAAGCTTATAGCCTCTGGGATGCCTTCCTCTGACTGCCTGGAATGGTAAAGTTTCATGAGATTAATGTGAACAAGTTGTGAATCTTTTCTGCGATCAGGAGTATGGACTATACACTTGAGGGGAGATAGTTTATTAGCATTGATTTGAAAGTTTTGATGGAACCGTTCCAAGCAACCTTGGGATTGTGGGTGGTAAGCCGAAGATGTACAATGGTCCACACTGAGGTCTTTCATCACCTGTTTGAAAAGATTGCTTTCAAAATTGGTGCCCTGATCGGATTGGATCTCTTTAGGAATGCCCACTGAAGTGAAAAGGTGCAAAAGAAGTTTGATGACATTTTTTGAAGTGATGCTTTTAAGGGGAAAAGCCTCAGGATGACGTGTACTGGTATCCATAACTGTGAGCAGGAATTGATTTCCCTTCTTAGTCTTTGGTAATGGGCCCACACAATCCACAACAATCTTTTCAAATGGTGTAGAAAATACTGGGATGGGCTTAATGGGAGCTGCTGGTATACTTTCATTTGGTTTTCCTACCATTTGACAAATATGACAAGATTTTAGGTACTTTGACACATCCTTCCTAAGTCCAGGCCAGTAATAGTGTTGGAGGTGCTTTTTATATGTTTTCAGGATTCCCAAATGTCCTGAAATACCATCATGGGCAAGGGCAATTAATGCTGGTCTGACTGAGGAGGGAATTACCACTTGATGTATTTCAGACCACGTGTCTAGATGGGTAAGCTCAGGGGGTCTATAGGCTCTTATAAAAACCCCTTCCTGATAATAAAAACACGGAAGGGTGTTAAAATCTTTACCCTAAACTGCTGCATGATGAAGTTTATTCAAAGATGGATCAGATTGTTGGGCTTTAATGAGCTCATCCTTACTAATGGTCTTATTGTACAGATCTTCTGTGGGTAGGAAGATATTGGAGGTGGTTTTAGATGAAGAGGGCCCATTTCGCACTCTCTGTGACCGGGTGACAGCACAAGATGGGAAAAGTTTCTTCAAGGTCAGTGGTGGATTTGACGGGTAAGGGAGAGTCGAACTGTCTTTATGTTGGGAACCACTAGATCTCCTGCCAAGTCATTACCCAATAATAAATGAATGCCGCTCACAGGCATTGGATCTTTCCTAATGGCTACTTGCACTTCCCCAGTACTCAAGGGACATTGGAGGTGCACTTTAGCTAAGGGATAGGAAGAATGGGATGAGAGATCTGAAATTAGAACACTCTCATTAGTAAATGCGGTAGATATATCAGGAATGACGTTAAACAGGAGGATAGATTGTGCTGCGCCTGTATCACGTAGTATACGAATAGGGAAAGAACGAGACCCCTCTATGATTGAAATTTTTCCCTCATAGGTGAATGAAGAGAAGAGATCCTGATGGGGCCTTTCCACATTGGTGGTTGCTATTGGTTTGAATTTGGGATCCAGGGAACTACTTTTAGAAGTTCGACACTTTGGGTGTTTACAAGACTGGATCGTATGGCCTGGTTTTTTACAGTAAGAACAATAAAACTTGGTTGCATGAGGGGGGGTAGGTGTGGGACCTTTCGACCTACCACTCACGCTCCTAAGGTTATCATTAGAGGAGGACTTAACATGCCGGAAAGTACCACGTTCCCTACTGCCCAATGAATCCACCAGCAAGGCGTACGCATCAGCCAGCTCAGCCGCACGCCCTAAATTAACCTCTCCACGCTCCTCCACATGCTTCAAGATGTGAAATGGTATCTTGCTCTTCCACTCCTCCAGGACTACCAAGTTTAACAAATCCTGAAATGTGGAGGTCTCTGTAGCCTCTAACCACTTCTTGAAAAACCTAAGCTTTTCTTGAGCAAACTCAACAAAGGTGTGTGAAAATGTTTTGGTTAATTTACGAAACTTCTGCCGGTATCCATCTGGCGTGATAGCATAAGAGGTGAGGATATTCTTTTTTACGTTATCATAGTCATCAGTCTGGTCTAAACAGTTATAAACTCTACGAGCCTTTCCACATAATTTAGGAACTAACACCGACACCCACTGGTCCTTAGGCCACTCATTCTTCGCGGCTATTTTCTCAAAAGTCCTAAATGACCCGTCCATATCGGATTCATCAAACCCGGGAAGAAGCATTAGCAGGGTTAAAAGCAGCTAGTTTCTCTTTTAATGCCACTTCTTTTGATTTTAACTCGGATGTTAAGGTGACTTCTTTCTCTTTCACCTGTAGTTCTTTCAGTCTAACCTCCTGCTCCAACTTGGCTTGCTCCAACCTTCCCTCATGCTCCAATTTGGCCTGTTTCAACATTCCCTCATGCTCCAACTTGGCCTGTTCCAACTTGTCCTCATGCTCCAACTTGGCCTGTTCCAACTTGGCCTGTTCCAACTTTTCCTCATGCTCCAACTTGGCCTGTTCCAACTTGGCCTGTTCCAACTTTTCCTCATGCTCCAACTTGGCCTGTTCCAACTTTTCTTCATGCTCCAACTTGGCCTGTTCCAACTTTTCCTCCTGCCCCAACTTGGTCTGTTCCAACTCGAGTTCTTTCATTTTGATTTGGAACTCGAACCTAGCTCGTTCTATTTCTAAGGCGTCTACTCTTTGTGTTTTTTCTTGAGGGCTAGCCAGACCTGAAGCAACTTCTGAGTGAGGAGGGGTGGTGGATAGTGGTTGAAGTTTCTTGGACATGGGCGTTAATCGGTCAACAGTGGATTCTTTTAAAACTTCTTGTTGAATCAACATTTCAATTACTTGATTTTTTAACATTTCCTTAGTCAGTTGCTGTGAATATGGGATATTGTAATAGTTGGCTATTTCTTTCCATTCTTTCTTCAGGATATTAACACGTAATTTAGCTACGGAAGGATTTTCAATAAAATCCTGGAGATCAAAACCTGAGGAGGCCATTGTTAAGAAAAACTAGGATAAATTAACTAATGGTCAAAAGGATAAGATAAGTGGATTACCCTAGAAAATATCACGACAGTGGATAACCAGAAAGTCCCGGAAACTACCCAAGTTATACCTCGGGAAATTACACTTATGAATATTGTTCTTCTGATAAGATCCTTAAATAAGGATAAGAGACTTGAAATAGGAAGGACGTATTACGGTATTAATATAAAGATCCGGATAAACAACCCTTAGATACTTGATTATTGACCCCGAATGAGATAATGAGAAGAACAATAATTGAGGCTTTATAATTATGGGGTCCTGGTAGAGGGGGGCGTCCCAAGATATCACTTCACCCTAAACTAGTGACTATGGAACAGCCTACTCTGGAGCGAGGGTACGGCATTAAACAGATCCGGATTCTTCCCTACACTCGATAAGACTTACTACACGACTGCCTACGTGTAATAACAGGTAAGCCTTATGACACTCGGAACCTAATACCCTACGTCTGTCACTCTTACTGTACGATAATACCAATATATGCACACACACATATGAAGGAACTTTAAACTACCGTAAAGCAATTGTGAACAGAAGTGACTGGGAGTAACAAGGGGGGAAGAAATATGGCACTTAATGTTGGGTCCTGTCACGGTCGCCATTTGTTACGAGTTGGGGATTTAGAATATAGTTAAAAGTCTACCCAGATCCCAACAGGCAACAACAATAACAAAAAAACAAAGACAATCGGACTATAAAAGGGTAGACAAATGATGCGAGTTTTTGTTGTGTATAATAAAGTACCATAAATTCCTTAACAAAATATTCAGCTTTCTATAATTTACCCTTAACCATACTTATCCTAAACATACGCAACATTGGCTTAACAGTATATACATATTTATACAACATACAATAATTTGAAGCAAGTGGACGCAGGGAGGCAATATAGGATAACAAATACTTAAGTGCAGTGCTGAGATGGCTGAAGAGTAAGGCTGAGTATTGAAGACGATGGTAGGTAGTCACTGTGCTGTAGGTTTCCAGGATAGGTGATCCTAGTGTGGTCACTTCCCAGAGTGAACTGCCTCTCCTCGATCTGGAGCTGATGAGGAAGACTTGGAGGAGGTGACGCAACAACCAGGATATGGAGAAGGGAAACCCCGGAGTGGTAACTAAGACTAGTCATACTCGGGTTTCGTCCCTAGATGGCGTTGCTCGTGGTGCTGGGTAGGTAGATCGTGACAATTGGTGGCGTGGTTCGTAACAGAGTGTTGATGCTGTGGCGAAAGCAGCTGTCAGAGGAAGCAAGCTCTGCGCCATCCACCCTGCATTAGGTGCCTGGGGATATCAGGGACTGCTTTGTCCCGCCTCCATATTGGCCACACACAGCTGACTCATGTTTTTTGAATAGAGAGGGCGCCCCCTCCCCCCCTCATTGTGATGACTGCTTGGTCCCATTGACTGTTCGACACCTGCTAGTGGAGTTCCCCAGTCTCAGAGATCTTCGTAGTACGCACCTCTCCCAGTGCCGGGGGGGGGGGGGGGCAGGTCTTACTGCTGTCTCTCTTTGGTGCTTGGGGAGGGAGTGGGTAGCTTGTAGCATGGGAGGGGATATCCTCTCCGTGGAGGAAGCCGACATTCTACAGAAGCTTTTAATTTTATCTATTATCCTTTACATTTTTTTTTTACGAAAGTTCTTTTATTTGTTACTTTTGTTGTTTTTTTTAATGTTGCATTATTTGATTTTAGTCTTTTAAGCCTTTATTTTAATTAGGAGATATATGACTTAAGCTGTTGCGTCGCCAGGGATATAATTATCACAATTTCTCTCTCTCCCTCTATCTCTCTCTCTCTCTTTCTTGCCTCTATTTATCTCCCAGCGTATATTTCACTCTAAATTTTTCTTTATATTTTTTTATTGCCTCTGCCTCTATCCTCTCACCCAATCTATCAACTTTATCCATTCTCTCGTTCCTTCCCTCTTCCCCTTTCCCTTCTGTCGTTATATCCTTCATCCATCCTCCTTGTCATTACTGTTGTTGTTGTTGTTGTAGTTCTTCTTTGTCCTCAATAATCATATTTCATGTAATTCATAACTGACTGTGTTTTGACGAGTGACGAGATTGGCTAGATGATCTGTGTGTGTGTGTGTGTGTGTTTGTGTACACAGAGTGGTGTAATGCGTCTAGTGTGGCAGCATTATGTTAGTGTTAAGGTGCAAGCACTGCTTGTTTTGTCTCGCTTTCAGCTGCCGCCGTTGGCTAGCCCTCGTGGCGAACAGGGAAGCAACTTCCATAAATCTTCCCCTGCCAGTACACAGACTCTTCACCATCAAGACTCCTGCTGTGCCTCCTCGTGGCAACACACTGTAACAACTGCGGTCCGACTAATTACCCAAATGTACCCAAATGTACCAAAATGTAGCCGCAATTAAGTCAAATAATGGTCCTACATGAATAAATCGGACTGCCAATCACTTCTCGACTAGTTTTTGTTGTCACAAAGTAACAAAAAATGGAAAACTTACTTTAATCTGAGTTAATAGATCGCGTGCATGTACCGAGGGAGCGAGTAATTACCCAAATGTACCCAAATGTAGCCGCAATGAAGTCAAATGATGGTCCTATAAGCGTAAATCGGGTTGTGAATCACTTCTCGATTATTATTTGGTGTCATAAAGTCACAAAAAATTGGTAAACTTAATTTAATCCGAGTTGTGTTAGGTTAGGTTAGGTACATGCACTCGATCTATTAACTCAGATTAAATTAAGATTACCAATTCTTTGTGACTTCGTGACACCAAATACCAGTCGAGAAGTGATTGGCAGTCCGATTTATTCTTGTAGGACCATCATTTGACTTCATTGCGGCTACATTTGGGTACATTTGGGTAATTACTCGCTCCCTCGGTACATGCACGCGATCTATTAACTCAGATTAAATTACGTTTTCTAATTATTTTTTACTTTGTGACACCAAATACTAGTCGAGAAGTGATTGGCAGTTCGATTTATTCATGTAGGACCATTATTTGACTTCAATGCGGCTACATTTGGGTACATTTGGGTACATTTGGGTAATTAGTCGGACCCCGGTAACTGGGTGCCTTGTGGTCCCAGACTAGACCAGCAGGAGATCTCGGAGTAACAGTGGGCTCCAGAGGGATGGCGCATAGGCCCACTGGCACGTGGACACGTCATGGCACCTACTGATCACTACCCTGCTGCCTTGGTAGGTATAAGGCTATGGGAGTAAACCTTGAAGGAAAAATTTGCAGTGGAGCCCCGCATCAGGCAGATATGTTCCAACAAGACCCCAACGGCGGTATACTGTAGGTGGAAGAAGTGACCACCATGGGAACCCAATGACTACACCGCAAAAACGAAGCCAATGCATGATGGGCAGGCTACTAAGCCGAAACCCAACAAACTGGGCTATTGGCAGTCCATTGCAACTCTCCCTTTCTCCAGTAGTTGCAACACTTGCACCACTGGATCAGGAAATGGGAGAGTCAAGATGTGTGGCTGCAGTCTGTGCTCTTGCCTCACCACATACATCAACTCAAGTGCAGCCATCATCCATCTCTTCATACTCATCATAAACAAACCCTTATGCCCCAAAAGTCCTATGGCGATGGATGAGTGGCGACGGGGACAGGCAGAGATGACTGCTGAAAGTTTCAGTCACAACTCTGCATATGGGCGGCACAGATAAGATGGTCGTTTATGCACTGGGATCTAGTCAGCAGTGCAATCCGGTCCTGTCTGTGCGACTGAGCAGCCCTTTCGAGAAGCCACTTTGCTCACCCCACACGGGGAGGGGGCTGGGAAAGGTGCCCTAAACATAGCCTGCCTAGAGAACCAACCTGAGTGGGAAACACAATTATAATCACAGATAAAAACAAAAATAAAATAAACAACCTCTTTGGTCACTGCGTGGAAGGTCAGGACCCTTATGGATACTGGCAAGAATGCACGTCCCGAAAGAAGAGCCGCCCTTGTGACAAAGGTGCTGGCTAAGTATAACATCGACTTAGCAGCTACTAGTGAATCCCCTCCAAGACGATGGTAGACTCACAGAACAGGGGTCTGGCTATACCTTCTTCTAGAAGTGTAAACCTACTGAGGAGAGAAACCGCATTTATGGAATTGTCTTTGCCGTACGCCAACGCATCCTACACAAGCTAACTGAAATGCCTGTTGGGATCAATGAGCACCTCATGATGCTCAGAGTCCCACTGAATAACTCATGTCATGCCTTTATTATCAATGCGTACGCCCCCAACACTGGATGCAGAGGATGACATTAATGAGGCCTCTTATGCCGACATTGACAAAGTGCAAACCTCTATACCCAGAAAAGATAAGGTTGTGCTCCTTGGTGACTTCAATGCCAGAGTTGGCAGATATGTTGACAATTGGCAGGGAATCATGGGGAAAAATGGACTAGACAAGTGTATTCCCAATGGCCTACTCCACCTCAGCAAGTGTGCTGCACACAACCTCACTAGCACCATTACCTTGCTTAGGGAGACGGATAAGTTCAAGGGTTCGTGGCAACACCCACAATCCAAACACTGGCATCTCATTAACTAGATCATTGTCAGAGAAAGAGATCATCGAGATGTCCTCATCACCCAAGCAATGCGTGGCTCAGAACACTGAGACACTGATCAACGGCCCCGTCAGAGCCAAGCTCCCACTTCACGTCGCCCCAAAACGATGAAGGCAACAAGCTTCCAATGGAGGTTTTAACACTAAGCGTCTGGGGGATCCAGTGGAAGCACATACTTTCAGAGAGTAGCTCGAACATGGGCTGATAAACAACCCAAATAGCAGTGCCGAATGGGGTATTCTCAACACTGCCATGACAAAAACTTGCAGAGAGACCCTCGGCCAGATCGAAAAAATACATCAGGACTGGTTAGATGAAAATAACCCGGAAACCATTGTACCCCTCGATGATCAATCTGCTGTTTTAACTGACTGACAGAACAACCCTCAGTCTCGGACCAATGCTAATACCTTCCACAAGAAGAAAGCGGCGGCGCAGCGTGAACTTTGGAAACTAAAGAACGACTGGTTAAATATAAAATATGTAAAACATAAAAACTTGTAGATCAACACAAGATGTACGCACTTTTAAATACCACTTAAACATATTATGGGCTAATCATTCATGCCACACCCTCCCTAATCATAAATTCTTAATTAAAGACGAAGAAGGTATCCGTCAGCGCTGGAAAGAGCACTACCCTTCGTTGCTCAACCAAAACACCAATGAGGATGTCCTGACTACCCAGCAGGTCACTCTGCAACCAGAGCTGACCCATATCAGCTATCCTCCATCCAACAGATGAAAAATAATAAAGCCTCATGGCCTGATGGAATCCCAGCCGAGGTGTTTATAGCAGGACCTCTGCTTACCAGCCGTCTCCACTCTCTCCTGGAGAATACCTGTATATGGGAAAAGGACGAAATCCCTCAAGCTCTTAAAGACGCCTCTATCGTCATTATTTATAAGAACAAAGGAGACAGGCCAGACTGTGGCAACTATCAGCATGGACGACAGTAGACTGCCAAAGCAGCTAAGGAATAGTAAACATAACGTTGACGG
>CAUDMG010002728.1:35000-41482 GCA_958450375.1 Homarus gammarus | reverse complement strand
CTTCCTCACTCACTGTACCTCTTGTGTACCCACCTTCCTCACTCACTGTACCTCTTGTGTACCCACCTTCCTCACTCACTGTACCTCTTGTGTACCCACCTTCCTCACTCACTGTACCTCTTGTGTACCCACCTTCCTCACTCACTGTACCTCTTGTGTACCCACCTTCCTCACTCACTGTTCCTCTTGTGTACCCACCTTCCTCACTCACTGTACCTCTTGTGTACCCACCTTCCTCACTCATTGTACCTCTTGTGTACCCACCTTCCTCACTCACTGTACCTCTTGTGTACCCACCTTCCTCACACACTGTACCTCTTGTGTACCCACCTTCCTCACTCACCGTACCTCTTGTGTACCCACCTTCTTCACTCACTGTTCCTCTTGTGTACCCACCTTCCTCACACACTGTACCTCTTGTGTACCCACCTTTCTCACTCACTGTACCTCTTGTGTACCTACCTTCCTCGCTCACCGTTCCTCTTGTGTACCCACCTTCCTCACCCACCTTCCTCACTCACCGTACCTCTTGTGTACCCACCTTCCTCACTCACTGTACCTCTTGTGTACCCACCTTCCTCACTCACCGTACCTCTTGTGTACCCACCTTCTTCACTCACCGTTCCTCTTGTGTACCCACCTTCCTCACACACTGTACCTCTTGTGTACCCACCTTTCTCACTCACTGTACCTCTTGTGTACCCACCTTCCTCACTCACCGTTCCTCTTGTGTATTCACCTTCCTCACTCACTGTTCCTCTTGTGTACCCACCTTCCTCACTCACTGTACCTCTTGTGTACCCACCTTCCTCACTCACTGTACCTCTTGTGTACCCACCTTCCTCACTCACTGTACCTCTTGTGTACCCACCTTCCTCACTCACTGTACCTCTTGTGTACCCACCTTCTTCACTCACCGTTCCTCCTGTGTACCCACCTTCCTCACACACTGTACCTCTTGTGTACCCACCTTTCTCACTCACTGTACCTCTTGTGTACCCACCTTCCTCACTCATCGTTCCTCTTGTGTACCCACCTTCCTCACTCACTGTTCCTCTTGTGTACCCACCTTCCTCACTCACTGTACCTCTTGTGTACCCACCTTCCTCACTCACTGTACCTCTTGTGTACCCACCTTCCTCACTCACTGTACCTCTTGTGTACCCACCTTCCTCACTCACTGTACCTCTTGTGTACCCACCTTCTTCACTCACCATTCCTCTTGTGTACCCACCTTCCTCACTCACTGTACCTCTTGTGTACCCACCTTCCTCACTCACTGTACCTCTTGTGTACCCACCTTCCTCACTCACTGTACCTCTTGTGTACCCACCTTCCTCACTCACTGTACCTCTTGTGTACCCACCTTCCTCACTCACCGTACCTCTTGTGTACCCACCTTCCTCACTCACCGTACCTCTTGTGTACCCACCTTCCTCACTCACCGTACCTCTTGTGTACCCACCTTCCTCACTCACCGTACCTCTTGTGTACCCACCTTCCTCACTCACTGCACCTCTTGTGTACCCACCTTCTTCACTCACCGTTCCTCTTTTGTACCCACCTTCCTCACTCACTGCACCTCTTGTGTACCTACCTTCCTCATTCACTGTTCCTCTTGTATACCCACCTTCCTCACACACTGTACCTCTTGTGTACCCACCTTCTTCACTCACCGTTCCTCTTGTGTACCCACCTTCCTCACTCACTGTACCTCTTGTGTACCCACCTTCCTCACACACTGTACCTCTTGTGTACCCACCTTCTTCACTCACCGTTCCTCTTGTGTACCCACCTTCCTCACTCACTGTACCTCTTGTGTACCCACCTTCCTCACTCACTGTACCTCTTGTGTACCCACCTTCCTCACACACTGTACCTCTTGTGTACCCACCTTCCTCACACACTGTACCTCTTGTGTACCCACCTTCCTCACTCACTGTACCTCTTGTGTACCCACCTTCCTCACTCACTGTACCTCTTGTGTACCCACCTTCCTCACTCACTGTACCTCTTGTGTACCCACCTTCCTCACTCACTGTACCTCTTGTGTACCCACCTTCCTCACACTCTGTACCTCTTGTGTACCCACCTTCTTCATTCACCGTTCCTCTTGTGTACCCACCTTCCTCACTTACCGTACCTCTTGTGTACCCACCTTCCTCACTCACTGTACCTCTTGTGTACCCACCTTCCTCACTCACCGTACCTCTTGTGTACCCACCTTTTCACTCACCGTTCCTCTTGTGTACCCACCTTCCTGACACACCGTACCTCTTGTGTACCCACCTTTCTCACTCACTGTACCTCTTGTGTACCCACCTTCTTCACTCGCCGTTCCTCTTGTGTACCCACCTTCCTCACTCACTGTACCTCTTGTGTACCCACCTTCCTCACTCACCGTACCTCTTGTGTACCCACCTTCCTCACTCACTGTACCTCTTGTGTACCCACCTTCCTCACTCACCGTACCTCTTGTGTACCCACCTTCCTCACACACTGTACCTCTTGTGTACCCACCTTCCTCACTCACTGTACCTCTTGTGTACCCACCTTCCTCACTCACTGTACCTCTTGTGTTTTAATATTGGTTTATTATCAGGTATTATCATCTTAATACATACATACATACATAAATAATTGCCATCTCTTCTTTGAAGTAGTGTGTGGGCGGGCGGGCGGCAAGTAGTAGTAAGTGGGTGGTTGTGGGTGGTGGGTTGGTAGGTGGGTGGATGTGTGTATGGGTTGGTTGGGAGAGGTGAGTAGGTGGGTAGGTAGTTAGGTGAGTGGGTTTGGTGGGTGGGTGGGCTGAGTAGGTGGGTTGCCTCACCGAGTACCTGTATAAACTTTGTAGTGGTGGACAAGTGAGATGCCCTCCCTCATCCCTCACCCCTCACCTGATCCTCCCTCACCCCTCACCTGATCCTCCCTCACCCCTCACCTGATCCTCCCTCACCCCTCATCTGATTCTCCCTCACCCCTCACCTGATTCTTCCTCACCCCTCACCTGATTCTCCCTCACCCCTCACCTGATTCTCCCTCACCCCTCACCTGATCCTCCCTCACCCCTCACCTGATTCTCCCTCACCTCCCCTTCCCTCTCTCCAACACTACACCTCCAGATCTCACCCTTAAGCCCCGAGTGTAACCTAATAGTGTAAAGAAGATGGCTATCACCCCTTATCCCCCCTCATCCCCCTTATCCCCCTCATCCCCCTTATCCCCCCTTATCCCTTATACCAGATACCTTACACACTTGACGGCTCGAGTTTGTCTGACCCTTCTCCTTCCTCCTCCTCTCCCCCCTCTCGCCCACCTCTCACTTGTTTTAGACTTCCTCTCCCTTCTTCCCTCTCTTTCACTCTCCCTCACCTTTTATCTCCCTCTCTCTCCCCTCCCGCTCATCTTCTAGGTAACCTCCCTTTCCCCTCCTCCCTAGCCCACTCATCCTCTTGGTTCCATCCCTCTCCACTTTCCCCCCCTCTCATCCTTTAGGTACCCTCCACTCTATCTACCGCCCTATCCCACTCATCTTCTAGGTATTCCCCCTCTCCCGTCCCTCTCCATCCATCCGTCCATCTCTCTCCCACTCCCATTTCCGTATATGTGAGTGGGCCCCTTGAGTGGTGTGAGTGAGCCCTCGAGACACGTCAACTGGTGGGTGCCGGTCAGTACAGTGGCTGGGCTCATGGAGGAGAGGCCAGGAAGTGTCGGAGAGGGGAGGGGGGGAAGTGTCAGAGGGGGGGGGGGAAGGGGAGGGAAGTGTCAGGGGGGGGGAAGGGGAGGGAAGTGTCAGGGGGGGGGAAGGGGAGGGGGTCGTCTTGGGTACTTGTGGTCCTTTAGGGGTCTTTTGGACCAAGTGTTCATCTCTTGAACATGACGATGACCCCTTGAGAATGATGATTTAACCCCCTTTGAGTATGATGACTTCACCTTCTTGAATTGGCTATGATGACTTAGGCCCTTTGAGTATGATGACTTAGACCCCGTGAGTGTGATGACTTAACCCCTTCAGTATGATGACTTCCATCCTTGGGGTTCTAAATCATCGTACTGAGGGAGTTGAGTCATCATACTTCAGGGGTTAAAGCACCATACTCAAAGGGTTAAATCATACTCAAAGGGTTAAATAACACTCAAAGGGTTAAATCACCATACTCAAAGGGTTAAATCACCATACTCAAAGGGTTAAATCACCATACTCAAAGGGTTATATCACCAAAGGGTTAAATTGTACTGAAAGGATTAAATGAGCCGTAAGATCCCCTGAAGGCTGGAGTCACGCTGCCACAGTAGGCGTGAGTATATACCCTGCAGGGAGGAAGTTAACCTTTATGGCGTGTTTATGTTGTGTTACTTGTGCCTGCTCCCAGTGACTATGCCCCCTGCGACTATGCCCCCAGCGACTATACCCCTAGCGACTATGCCCCCAGCGACTATGCCCTCAACGACTATGCCCCTAGCGACTATGCCCCCAGCGACAATGCCCCTAGCGACTATACCTCCAGCGACTATGCACCCAGCGACTATGCCCCCAGCGACTATGCCCCCAGCGACTAGTTAGGGTTCTCAGTGATATACACCAGTGACACGGTACTGTATCCTGCAGAAGGCAACGACGAGGATGAGGTGTTGAGCTCTGTGTAGCATCTTATTATAATTCACGAGACGACGCTGTGTAGTGTGTGTGTGTGTGTGTGTGTGTGTGTGTGTGTGTGTGTGTGAGAGAGAGAGAGAGAGAGAGAGAGAGAGAGAGAGAGAGAGAGAGAGAGAGAGAGAGAGAGAGAGAGAGGCCTCAGGTGTGAATGATCTCCAGCCTGAAACTAAACCCCCCCCCCCCCCCCCCCGGTGTTGAGGCTTCATCTAGACACACACACACACACACACACACACACACACACACAGGGAGGGAAGGGTTGCTGTGTATATAGAATAGGAGGGCAGGTATTTGATGGAGGGAGGTGGTGGAGGGAACTGGGTGGTGGAGGGTGGTTGTTGAGGGTCAGGTGGTGGAGGGTGGAACAGAAGGGTGAGGTAGTGGTGGTGGTGGTGGTGGAAGAGGAGTTGGTCGCGATATAGCACTTGAGGGTTATCCACCTTAGGTCAGCGGAACGCCCCTATTCCACACTCCTTCTCTCCTCACTCCTCTCCTCTTCCTCTCTTCTCCTCTCCTCTCCCTTTGTCGTCATCATCGGTAGCTAAATCTATGGACGTTGTGACTTAGTTAGGTTGGGTTAGGTGTGAGGGTGGGCGATGGTAAGGGAGGTGAGGGGGGTAAGGGAGGTGAGGGGGGTAAGGGAGGGTGGGCGATGGTAAGGGAGGTGAGGGGGGTAAGGGAGGGTGGGCGATGGTAAGGGAGGTGAGGGGGGTAAGGGAGGATGGGTGACGGTACGAGAGGACGGGTGACGGTAAGGGAGGATGGGTGACGGTAAGGGAGGTGAGGGTGGGTGACGGTAAGAGAGGACGGGTGACGGTAAGGGAGACAGGGAGGGAGCAGCTCTTCCATGGGTCGTGGTTTATAGCCGCCCAAACACGCCCTGAGACGGACAAATGTCGGCACCGCGGACTGAATGCCAATACATCCTGATCAACTCGCCATCTGGGGTGTGTTATTAGCCCCGCCTAAGGCCTGCATAGTCTGGTCTGTGTTGTGTAGAGTCTGTTTAGTGTCTGTGGTGGTGGTGGTGTGTGTGTGTGTGTGTGTGTGTGTGTGTGTGTGTGTGTGTGTTATTAGTCCTAGAATGTGCTTGTAATTCAGTATAATGTGTTCTTCACCTGGTATAGTCAGTATCTATTGTTCAGTATATACTGTTACCTACAACACCACGAGTTACAGTATGTGTTGGTTACGCCTTACCTAGTGTGTCGTTTATGCTGATGAGAGGATACAAGGTGTGTTTTGCATAGGTTACAGGTGATGTAATTTGTATTCGTAAAAACCTTGCTTGCTTGTTGGTCTGGTTACAGTATACAGTTGATGGTGAGTTGGTTACAGATTGTTTTATGTATGTGCGGTGTTTGTGTAGTGGTTTGTGTGTTAGGTAGAAAGTTGGTGTGTGTTTGTTATGTAGGTGTTTGAGCTTGTGAACTTGGTATAACAATGAATGTAAGAAAGTATTTTTGGTTTGAGTATAGGATTCATCTCTCTCTCTCTCTCTCTCTCTCTCTCTCTCTCTCTCTCTCTCTCTCTCTCTCTCTCTCTTTCGTGGCTATGCTCCCAGTCAACACAGGATTCTGCCTCTAACATTAAATTAAGGCGCGTGGAGCATTTTAAGTTACCTGCCGCCAATATAGAGGAGCATACCTGAAGTGACTCACCTGGTTGACCACGGGGAGCCAACCAGGTAGAGAGTCGTCAGTGGTAGGTGTGTGTGTGTGTGTGTGTGTGTGTGTGTGTGTGTGTGTGTGTGTGTTAGTAGGAGAGACAGAGGGAATAATAGTTGGAAAAAAGAAAGAAGTTTGGGAGGTAGTGAGGGGTGAGG
>CAUDMG010002728.1:25000-32500 GCA_958450375.1 Homarus gammarus | reverse complement strand
GTCATTAGTGTTTTGTGTGTGTGTGTGATCACCTCCATGGACAGTGGCGGGTTAAGACTTTCGTAGGCCTTAGGCACCTCTAAGATATGGGGCCCCATTTGACAGCATATTCACTAATAACACAAGCTAGTACCTAATTATAAAATGTGATGTCGAAAGAATAAGATTCAGTGATGTTTGCCATGAATTGAGTCAAAGAAAATGGGTTAGATCAGCTGTTCTTATACAGTACAGAAATATATTTGTTTACAAGAAGCACAGCTAGCTGGTGGACACTAATAGGATTAAGTAATAAATAAATGGGAAAAAAGTACCTCAGTATCAATTTAATAATAACCTGTAGAAAAAGGGGAAGAAAAGTTCTCGTTATATTTTTCGTAGGCCCTAGGAGGAGGTGGTGTGTGGACTGCCTCTCATCCTTGAGTTACGCGTTTATGATCATTTTCGTGTTTTATTTATTGATTTTATTTGATTTATTTGTTTTCGTCTTCGTTAAAAACTGCTACAAAGTAATTTAAATCTCGCATAGTAACGGTAATATATGAGTGATAAGATAATTATTGAATTGTTGTACGGTAAAGAGTCGTTCCAGTGCTTGTTTGATAGTTCGCTCGTTTGTTTCTTAAATTACTTCCAATAAAGCTCACCAAGGTTTTATTTTAGAGTAATAAGATAAGTAAGAATATAATTGATATACGTCATTATTCTAACATCAACAACGATTTATACGATAGAGAATTAAAAATAAATAAATTTTGGCGATATGGCAACATGTACAGTATGGGGCAGCCTGACAGCCACGACATGACCCGCTGTTCGTGTCCGGTTAATGGTCAAGGATGGACGTGTGCATTATTCCTTCAAACTTGATACTCTTTCCGTGTTATATACTGATATAAGTGGAAGTGTTCGGTGTTGTAAAGTGCTGGAGGACTCGTAACGTGAAGTGTTGTGTTAATATATGGGAAATATTGGTTAAAAGGTGAAGTGACTCGATGAGATTAGAGGATATTTGTCACTGATGCCAAGTGAAGTGTTATGGGCCCATAACTTGATTGGATTAATGGAAATAAATAGCGTTAACGGAGATAGTGAAATTACAGTAATTGAAGGTTAAAGAAAAATTCACGCGTGGAATCCCTTTTTCTAGTGAACATTAAAAGTACGACGAGGTTTCCGTAGTGAATTTTCCAAGTGTCCTTTTTGAAGTGAAATCAATTAAAACATGTGGGAACTACAAGAGTATTCACCACAGTTAACTACACCAGGACTTGATTCACCCTCCGCCAGGAATTTAAATTAAGGTATGATTAAAACTTTGGTTTAGTTAATGTTATGCCATGTATTACAATTGGCACACAGAGCTATTAAAATTGTTATGGGTTAATACGTCTGACTCGCCGCTACCCCTAGCAACAACATCAAATACAATATCATATCAGTACACTTTACATTCAGAAACATTAAGAAAATCTAACATTAAACCTTACCAACAACTCGAGAACGTATACCAACACCCACAGTAGGTTTAGGTCTGGTTTTGTTGGGGGTTTTACTCATGTGTATAACGAAAAACCGTCCCTGCCTATTAGGTTTATGGACATGAAGGTTATGAATGGATAATAATCACAATTTTACATTAGACAAAATTATGATTATCTAAGGACGATGAAACAGGCTGTGATTATGGAATTTTTCGTTGAATTACTATCCTTCCGGCAAACATTAAGAGTCTGTGAGCTTTTATTGACCGCTACACCTATGGTTAACGAGTGAGTTTCTTTATAGAAAGTTGATATATTTAACTGAAGGGATGAAGGTCGCTACGGTGGCTGAGTTGTAACCACGGCTTGTTCAACAGAGCGAGTTTCTTCATCACATTGTATCCAACTAATTATTAGTTTGGTCTTAAAAACCGGTGTGTGTTGTTAAAGTAATGATTATAACTTATTACAGGAGCACTTTGAACTCAGTTTTCGTCGATTATTTTTAGAATGTGACTTGAATGTACCTGTAGTTTAACGGAGTGTTCAGGTGTTTGAGATGAGTAAAAAATGTTCTGGATTTACTGAGGTCACGATATGTAGTCTGTAGGCTGGTCGCTTCTGGGTGGTAAAAGTCTCAGGAAAGTAGCTTTGATATTATCGGAAAACGAATCACAGAGAACAGGTAAATTTTGATATGTATCACTTAGTGTTTTATTTAATTTTAAAATCAAACTTTAACCATTAATGATTTCTGTCAGGTTGTTGGAGAGACGAGGGCACTGGGGCCACGAAGTACTTGTTGTTTATTCTCAGCCTCAATACCAAGCCCGTTAGATACAAGCAACGTAAACAAGATCCATGGACAGTCCCGGATTATCAATTAGGAACAGTTGTCTTAAGTGTCACTTCCGGGTCAAGGCTGTACTTGACCTAAATAGATAAACAAATGGAATTATTGGATCAAATGAAAACTGAAATAATAATTATTTTTTACTTAAATTATTAACAATTATTATCTATCAATCAATTATCTTATTACTTATAATAACAAATAATTTCTAATTAATAAATGACTTAACTTATTTTTATAAACTACATTTATTAGATATTAACTACAACGCTTACTTGATCATAATAACAAAGGGACCAATTATATAAACGTATTTTTCAATTAATTTTCTTATTTTTTAAAGTATTTTTGCAATTTTTGTTATTGATAGTTTTGTCGATAAATTGTCTTAATATGTAATTTAACTCAACTGAGGGATTTATATATATATATATATATATATATATATAGATATATATATATATATATATATATATATATATATATATATATATATATCATGTAGATCCACAAAGAAAACGTGGATAAGATAAATCTTGATAAAAAAATTGAAAGAGAAATAACTGGATCCCTTCCATTCCTTGATATCCTTATCATGAGAAATGGCCAAAACTACAAATTTAAGATATACAGAAAGCCCACACAGGTAGACAGTTTCATACACTTTTTATCGAATCACCTGGAGTCTACCAAAATGTTAGTTTTTTCTGTTATGTTCTTAAGATGTCTGCGTATTTGTGACTGAATTTATTGACGATGAATTGAAACACATTCGTTCCATTGCACAGAAACTTGGGTATCCTTCTGTGTTTGTTGATCGTTGTTTTAAAAGGGCTAAATAATCCTTTCATTCCTCTCAAACCAGACAAATTCCTACACTTAAGAATATTCTGACTCTGCCCTATCGTAATGAATTTGTCCCGTTAGTTCGGTCCCTCAAGCTGCTAAATATTAATGTTGTTTTCATGTATGACTCAACCATTACCAATATGTTAATAAGAAATAGCAAGTGTAATAGGAAATGTAATTGTAATTATGTAGGACAGACAGGAAAAACACTGCAGCTCAGAATCAAACAACACCTTAGCAGTGCCCTGTTGGTTCATGTTAGGAGTAATAATCATCCCATTACTTGGGGAAAAAAGCTTAGAAGTATTCAAATCATCTTGTGTCACAGGAAGACTTCTGGTTGAAGCTAGTTTGATTAAGGAATTAAAATCAATAAACCTTAGTGATGGTCACTTCAAAACTGATAATATGTTACATAAATTTATCTCTACACCCTCCTACACATCCCTATTTACACCCTCCTTCACATCTCTACACCCTCCTACACATCCCTACACCCTCCTACACATCCCTATCCATCCTTACACACCTTCGGCACCCTCCTACACATCTCTACACCCTCCTACACATCTCTACACCCTCCTACACATCTCTACACCCTCCTACACATCCCTATCCATCCTTACACATCTTCAGCACACCCTTTACACCCTCCTACACATCTCTACACCCTCCTACACATTTAAAGAATTTTTAAAACTAGCTTTAAATGATTATTTGTTTTTATTTAATAACAAAGCTTTAAACAATGTGATGGTGTTGCTATGGGTTCACCTTTAGGTCCCACGTTGGCCAACGCTTTCCTCTGTCACCACGAGAAGCTTTGGCTTCCCGAATGTTCCCCCCAATTTAAGCCTTTGTTCTATCGTCGGTATGTTGATGACACTTTTTTAATTTTCAGATCATTTGATCACGTCCCTATGTTCCTAAATTATTTAAATTCGAAACATGGCAACATCAAATTTACTTGTGAATTGGAAGAGGAAAATATTCTTCCATTCCTTGATGTTAATATCCACCGTCTTCATAACAGTTTCGAGACAGCCTTATACAGAAAACCAACTTTCACTGGTTTGAGTTCAAAATTTTCATCTTTTATTCCTCTTCATTACAAACATAATCTAGTACGTACTCTTACCAACAGAGCCTTCAATATCTGTTCAAGCTATTTCCACTTGGACATTGAACTAAAATACATAAAGTAACTACTCTTTAATAATGGCTTCCCTAAGAGATTTACAGACACTTACATTGGCAAAACGCTAATTAGGTTTTTTAGTCCCACACAGCCTCAAATACACACTGTCCCTAAATATTCTATCTCACCATCCCGTACACAGGCCCACTCAGTTTCACCCTTAGAAATAAACTTAAGAAGCTTTTCAATGAATTCTATCCACAAATTTCTCTTAGACTAGTCTTTAAAACCCAGAGTTGAATTAAGAAATTCTTTAAAATTAAAGACACCATACCCACACACCTGCAATCCTCAGTTGTTTATCACTTTACGTGTGCTAGCTGTAGGGCAGCATATATAGGTAAAACTAAAGACATTTGATAACTTTTGGATAGGTTTAGATTTGCCTCTTAAGCAGTTTTCATGATTTTTTTTTGTCCATCACCATATTTGTATTTTATTCATCAAAGGAAATGTACTGTTGAATAAAGAGAAGAAAACAGCGATATATGCCTCTTGGGTGAGACTCGATAGTGACTGAGTTAATACATTACATTGTTTAATACATCAATAAAATTGTTTCAGTTAGCCTTACCACTACCTCGGCAACCACAACATAATTGTGTTTTGTAATCCTTATTATGTAGAGATGTTAAATATTGGTTGTGTTAGTACTATGATTCATAAAGCAGCCTGTTTAATGGACGCACATACATTCTATATCTAATACAATATTGTTTTCTTTTACAGAAAGGGGTTAAGGTAAGTACAAGTTACCTGTTTGAGCTTAGCTGATTAACGTAACATCCAGAATTAAATGTCATCATTATTATTATTAGTAGTATTATTTTTAATTTGAGTTTCTAGAGTATTACAGGTCCGTAAAAACCACATATTTGTGATTTGTTGACCCGTGAGCCTTGATGTGTCAGGGGAGGATATTAGATGTTCTCTGTAGTGTACTAACACCTGCCCCGCCAGTGCTGGAAACGTATAACGGTGCCAACTTCAGGCAGTGAGACACACTGAGGCTTATTACAGTAAAATGTTCAGCTTTAGGGATCAGTTCTACTAACAAGGTCTGTGTTGTGTTGTAGTCGACACAGATGAGTAGTATTTTTATGTCACTTTACCTCAAGCTGCAAAGAAGACAAAGTGAAGAAACAGGTACAAAGTTTGGAAGAAAAGGACGAGACTATACCTCCGCCTAACACACATAAGGTAAACTAGTTGTTTTGTGTTTACATAACTGAAGGGTGAAGCATTATATTCACTTGAATAGAAAAAATATTTGCTGAGAAACGACAACAGTTGTCGCCCCTAGTTACATGGCGGTCAGCGTTTTATCGGTACATGCACTCGATCTATTAACTCAGTTTAAATTAAGTTTTCCAATATTTTTGAGACTTTGTGACACCAAATACTAGTCGAGAAGTGATTGGCAGTCCGATTTATTCATCTAGGACCATTATTTGACTTCATTGAGACAACATTTTGGTACATTTGGGTAATTAGTCGGACAAATTACCCAAATGTAGCCGCAATGAAGTCAAATAATGGTCCTACATGAATAAATCAACCGATTTATTCATGTAGGTAATATTTCCCCCAAAATTCGAAAATCTACTTCCCCGAAAAGTCGATAATCTACTTTCCCGAAAAGTAGAAAAGCTATCTACTTTTCGGGAAAGTAGATAACCAACTTTCCCGGAAAGTAGATATTTCCCATTTTTATGATACAAATTTCCCGTTTTCTATGATAATCTACTTCGCAAAATTACGTAATATTTCCCCCAAAATTCGAAAATCTACTTCCCCGAAAAGTCGATAATCTACTTTCCCGAAAAGTAGAAAATCTATCTACTTTTCGGGAAAGTAGATAACCAACTTTCCCGGAAAGTAGATATTTCCCATTTTTTATGATACAAATTTCCCGTTTTCTATGATAATCTACTTCGCAAAATTAGGTAATATTTCCCCCAAAATTCGAAAATCTACTTCCCCGAAAAGTCGATAATCTACTTTCCCGAAAAGTAGAAAATCTATCTACTTTTCGGGAAAGTAGATAACCAACTTTCCCGGAAAGTAGATATTTCCCATTTTTTATGATACAAATTTCCCGTTTTCTATGATAATCTACTTCGCAAAATTAGGTAATATTTCCCCCAAAATTCGAAAATCTACTTCCCCGAAAAGTCGATAATCTACTTTCCCGGATAGTAGATATTTCCCATTTTTTATGATACAAATTTCCCGTTTTCTATGATAATCTACTTCGCAAAATTAGGATATATTTCCCCCCAAATTCGAAAATCTGCTTCCCCGAAAAGTCGATAATCTACTTTCCCGAAAAGTAGAAAATCTATCTTCTTTTCGGGAAAGTAGATAACAAACTTTCCCGGAAAGTAGATATTTCCCGATTTTTATGATACAATTTCCCGTTTTCTATGATAATCTACTTCGCAAAATTAGGTAATATTTCCCCCAAAATTCGAAAATCTACTTCCCCGAAAAGTCGATAATCTACTTTCCCGAAAAGTAGAAAATCTATCTACTTTTCGGGAAAGTAGATAACCAACTTTCCCGGAAAGTAGATATTTCCCATTTTTTATGATACAAATTTCCCGTTTTCTATGAAAATCTACTTCGCAAAATTAGGTAATATTTCCCCCAAAATTCGAAAATCTACTTCCCCGAAAAGTCGATAATCTACTTTCCCGGATAGTAGATATTTCCCATTTTTTATGATACAAATTTCCCGTTTTCTATGATAATCTACTTCGCAAAATTAGGTAATATTTCCCCCAAAATTCGAAAATCTGCTTCCCCGAAAAGTCGATAATCTACTTTCCCGAAAAGTAGAAAATCTATCTACTTTTCGGGAAAGTAGATAACCAACTTTCCCGGAAAGTAGATATTTCCCATATTTTATGATACAAATTTCCCGTTTTCTATGATAATCTACTTCGCAAAATTAGGTAATATTTCCCACAAAATTCGAAAATCTACTTCCGAGAAAAGTCGATAATCTACTTTCCCGAAAAGTAGAAAATCTATCTACTTTTCGGGAAAGTAGATAACCAACTTTCCCGGAAAGTAGATATTTCCCATTTTTTATGATACAAATTTCCCGTTTT
>CAUDMG010002728.1:0-20000 GCA_958450375.1 Homarus gammarus | reverse complement strand
CCGAAAAGTAGATAGATTTTCTACTTTTCGGGAAAGTAGATTATCGACTTTTCGGGGAAGTAGATTTTCGAATTTTGGGGGAAATATTACCTAATTTTGCGAAGTAGATTATCATAGAAAACGGGAAATTTGTATCATAAAAAATGGGAAATATCTACTTTCCGGGAAAGTTGGTTATCTACTTTCCCGAAAAGTAGATAGATTTTCTACTTTTCGGGAAAGTAGATTATCGACTTTTCGGGGAAGTAGATTTTCGAATTTTGGGGGAAATATTACCTAATTTTGCGAAGTAGATTATCATAGAAAACGGGAAATTTGTATCATAAAAAATGGGAAATATCTACTTTCCGGGAAAGTTGGTTATCTACTTTCCCGAAAAGTAGATAGATTTTCTACTTTTCGGGAAAGTAGATTATCGACTTTTCGGGGAAGTAGATTTTCGAATTTTGGGGGAAATATTACCTAATTTTGCGAAGTAGATTATCATAGAAAACGGGAAATTTGTATCATAAAAAATGGGAAATATCTACTTTCCGGGAAAGTTGGTTATCTACTTTCCCGAAAAGTAGATAGATTTTCTACTTTTCGGGAAAGTAGATTATCGACTTTTCGGGGAAGTAGATTTTCGAATTTTGGGGGAAATATTACCTAATTTTGCGAAGTAGATTATCATAGAAAACGGGAAATTTGTATCATAAAAAATGGGAAATATCTACTTTCCGGGAAAGTTGGTTATCTACTTTCCCGAAAAGTAGATAGATTTTCTACTTTTCGGGAAAGTAGATTATCGACTTTTCGGGGAAGTAGATTTTCGAATTTTGGGGGAAATATTACCTAATTTTGCGAAGTAGATTATCATAGAAAACGGGAAATTTGTATCATAAAAAATGGGAAATATCTACTTTCCGGGAAAGTTGGTTATCTACTTTCCCGAAAAGTAGATAGATTTTCTACTTTTCGGGAAAGTAGATTATCGACTTTTCGGGGAAGTAGATTTTCGAATTTTGGGGGAAATATTACCTAATTTTGCGAAGTAGATTATCATAGAAAACGGGAAATTTGTATCATAAAAAATGGGAAATATCTACTTTCCGGGAAAGTTGGTTATCTACTTTCCCGAAAAGTAGATAGATTTTCTACTTTTCGGGAAAGTAGATTATCGACTTTTCGGGGAAGTAGATTTTCGAATTTTGGGGGAAATATTACCTAATTTTGCGAAGTAGATTATCATAGAAAACGGGAAATTTGTATCATAAAAAATGGGAAATATCTACTTTCCGGGAAAGTTGGTTATCTACTTTCCCGAAAAGTAGATAGATTTTCTACTTTTCGGGAAAGTAGATTATCGACTTTTCGGGGAAGTAGATTTTCGAATTTTGGGGGAAATATTACCTAATTTTGCGAAGTAGATTATCATAGAAAACGGGAAATTTGTATCATAAAAAATGGGAAATATCTACTTTCCGGGAAAGTTGGTTATCTACTTTCCCGAAAAGTAGATAGATTTTCTACTTTTCGGGAAAGTAGATTATCGACTTTTCGGGGAAGTAGATTTTCGAATTTTGGGGGAAATATTACCTAATTTTGCGAAGTAGATTATCATAGAAAACGGGAAATTTGTATCATAAAAAATGGGAAATATCTACTTTCCGGGAAAGTTGGTTATCTACTTTCCCGAAAAGTAGATAGATTTTCTACTTTTCGGGAAAGTAGATTATCGACTTTTCGGGGAAGTAGATTTTCGAATTTTGGGGGAAATATTACCTAATTTTGCGAAGTAGATTATCATAGAAAACGGGAAATTTGTATCATAAAAAATGGGAAATATCTACTTTCCGGGAAAGTTGGTTATCTACTTTCCCGAAAAGTAGATAGATTTTCTACTTTTCGGGAAAGTAGATTATCGACTTTTCGGGGAAGTAGATTTTCGAATTTTGGGGGAAATATTACCTAATTTTGCGAAGTAGATTATCATAGAAAACGGGAAATTTGTATCATAAAAAATGGGAAATATCTACTTTCCGGGAAAGTTGGTTATCTACTTTCCCGAAAAGTAGATAGATTTTCTACTTTTCGGGAAAGTAGATTATCGACTTTTCGGGGAAGTAGATTTTCGAATTTTGGGGGAAATATTACCTAATTTTGCGAAGTAGATTATCATAGAAAACGGGAAATTTGTATCATAAAAAATGGGAAATATCTACTTTCCGGGAAAGTTGGTTATCTACTTTCCCGAAAAGTAGATAGATTTTCTACTTTTCGGGAAAGTAGATTATCGACTTTTCGGGGAAGTAGATTTTCGAATTTTGGGGGAAATATTACCTAATTTTGCGAAGTAGATTATCATAGAAAACGGGAAATTTGTATCATAAAAAATGGGAAATATCTACTTTCCGGGAAAGTTGGTTATCTACTTTCCCGAAAAGTAGATAGATTTTCTACTTTTCGGGAAAGTAGATTATCGACTTTTCGGGGAAGTAGATTTTCGAATTTTGGGGGAAATATTACCTAATTTTGCGAAGTAGATTATCATAGAAAACGGGAAATTTGTATCATAAAAAATGGGAAATATCTACTTTCCGGGAAAGTTGGTTATCTACTTTCCCGAAAAGTAGATAGATTTTCTACTTTTCGGGAAAGTAGATTATCGACTTTTCGGGGAAGTAGATTTTCGAATTTTGGGGGAAATATTACCTAATTTTGCGAAGTAGATTATCATAGAAAACGGGAAATTTGTATCATAAAAAATGGGAAATATCTACTTTCCGGGAAAGTTGGTTATCTACTTTCCCGAAAAGTAGATAGATTTTCTACTTTTCGGGAAAGTAGATTATCGACTTTTCGGGGAAGTAGATTTTCGAATTTTGGGGGAAATATTACCTAATTTTGCGAAGTAGATTATCATAGAAAACGGGAAATTTGTATCATAAAAAATGGGAAATATCTACTTTCCGGGAAAGTTGGTTATCTACTTTCCCGAAAAGTAGATAGATTTTCTACTTTTCGGGAAAGTAGATTATCGACTTTTCGGGGAAGTAGATTTTCGAATTTTGGGGGAAATATTACCTAATTTTGCGAAGTAGATTATCATAGAAAACGGGAAATTTGTATCATAAAAAATGGGAAATATCTACTTTCCGGGAAAGTTGGTTATCTACTTTCCCGAAAAGTAGATAGATTTTCTACTTTTCGGGAAAGTAGATTATCGACTTTTCGGGGAAGTAGATTTTCGAATTTTGGGGGAAATATTACCTAATTTTGCGAAGTAGATTATCATAGAAAACGGGAAATTTGTATCATAAAAAATGGGAAATATCTACTTTCCGGGAAAGTTGGTTATCTACTTTCCCGAAAAGTAGATAGATTTTCTACTTTTCGGGAAAGTAGATTATCGACTTTTCGGGGAAGTAGATTTTCGAATTTTGGGGGAAATATTACCTAATTTTGCGAAGTAGATTATCATAGAAAACGGGAAATTTGTATCATAAAAAATGGGAAATATCTACTTTCCGGGAAAGTTGGTTATCTACTTTCCCGAAAAGTAGATAGATTTTCTACTTTTCGGGAAAGTAGATTATCGACTTTTCGGGGAAGTAGATTTTCGAATTTTGGGGGAAATATTACCTAATTTTGCGAAGTAGATTATCATAGAAAACGGGAAATTTGTATCATAAAAAATGGGAAATATCTACTTTCCGGGAAAGTTGGTTATCTACTTTCCCGAAAAGTAGATAGATTTTCTACTTTTCGGGAAAGTAGATTATCGACTTTTCGGGGAAGTAGATTTTCGAATTTTGGGGGAAATATTACCTAATTTTGCGAAGTAGATTATCATAGAAAACGGGAAATTTGTATCATAAAAAATGGGAAATATCTACTTTCCGGGAAAGTTGGTTATCTACTTTCCCGAAAAGTAGATAGATTTTCTACTTTTCGGGAAAGTAGATTATCGACTTTTCGGGGAAGTAGATTTTCGAATTTTGGGGGAAATATTACCTAATTTTGCGAAGTAGATTATCATAGAAAACGGGAAATTTGTATCATAAAAAACGGGAAATATCTACTTTCCGGGAAAGTTGGTTATCTACTTTCCCGAAAAGTAGATAGATTTTCTACTTTTCGGGAAAGTAGATTATCGACTTTTCGGGGAAGTAGATTTTCGAATTTTGGGGGAAATATTACCTAATTTTGCGAAGTAGATTATCATAGAAAACGGGAAATTTGTATCATAAAAAATGGGAAATATCTACTTTCCGGGAAAGTTGGTTATCTACTTTCCCGAAAAGTAGATAGATTTTCTACTTTTCGGGAAAGTAGATTATCGACTTTTCGGGGAAGTAGATTTTCGAATTTTGGGGGAAATATTACCTAATTTTGCGAAGTAGATTATCATAGAAAACGGGAAATTTGTATCATAAAAAATGGGAAATATCTACTTTCCGGGAAAGTTGGTTATCTACTTTCCCGAAAAGTAGATAGATTTTCTACTTTTCGGGAAAGTAGATTATCGACTTTTCGGGGAAGTAGATTTTCGAATTTTGGGGGAAATATTACCTAATTTTGCGAAGTAGATTATCATAGAAAACGGGAAATTTGTATCATAAAAAATGGGAAATATCTACTTTCCGGGAAAGTTGGTTATCTACTTTCCCGAAAAGTAGATAGATTTTCTACTTTTCGGGAAAGTAGATTATCGACTTTTCGGGGAAGTAGATTTTCGAATTTTGGGGGAAATATTACCTAATTTTGCGAAGTAGATTATCATAGAAAACGGGAAATTTGTATCATAAAAAATGGGAAATATCTACTTTCCGGGAAAGTTGGTTATCTACTTTCCCGAAAAGTAGATAGATTTTCTACTTTTCGGGAAAGTAGATTATCGACTTTTCGGGGAAGTAGATTTTCGAATTTTGGGGGAAATATTACCTAATTTTGCGAAGTAGATTATCATAGAAAACGGGAAATTTGTATCATAAAAAATGGGAAATATCTACTTTCCGGGAAAGTTGGTTATCTACTTTCCCGAAAAGTAGATAGATTTTCTACTTTTCGGGAAAGTAGATTATCGACTTTTCGGGGAAGTAGATTTTCGAATTTTGGGGGAAATATTACCTAATTTTGCGAAGTAGATTATCATAGAAAACGGGAAATTTGTATCATAAAAAATGGGAAATATCTACTTTCCGGGAAAGTTGGTTATCTACTTTCCCGAAAAGTAGATAGATTTTCTACTTTTCGGGAAAGTAGATTATCGACTTTTCGGGGAAGTAGATTTTCGAATTTTGGGGGAAATATTACCTAATTTTGCGAAGTAGATTATCATAGAAAACGGGAAATTTGTATCATAAAAAATGGGAAATATCTACTTTCCGGGAAAGTTGGTTATCTACTTTCCCGAAAAGTAGATAGATTTTCTACTTTTCGGGAAAGTAGATTATCGACTTTTCGGGGAAGTAGATTTTCGAATTTTGGGGGAAATATTACCTAATTTTGCGAAGTAGATTATCATAGAAAACGGGAAATTTGTATCATAAAAAATGGGAAATATCTACTTTCCGGGAAAGTTGGTTATCTACTTTCCCGAAAAGTAGATAGATTTTCTACTTTTCGGGAAAGTAGATTATCGACTTTTCGGGGAAGTAGATTTTCGAATTTTGGGGGAAATATTACCTAATTTTGCGAAGTAGATTATCATAGAAAACGGGAAATTTGTATCATAAAAAATGGGAAATATCTACTTTCCGGGAAAGTTGGTTATCTACTTTCCCGAAAAGTAGATAGATTTTCTACTTTTCGGGAAAGTAGATTATCGACTTTTCGGGGAAGTAGATTTTCGAATTTTGGGGGAAATATTACCTAATTTTGCGAAGTAGATTATCATAGAAAACGGGAAATTTGTATCATAAAAAATGGGAAATATCTACTTTCCGGGAAAGTTGGTTATCTACTTTCCCGAAAAGTAGATAGATTTTCTACTTTTCGGGAAAGTAGATTATCGACTTTTCGGGGAAGTAGATTTTCGAATTTTGGGGGAAATATTACCTAATTTTGCGAAGTAGATTATCATAGAAAACGGGAAATTTGTATCATAAAAAATGGGAAATATCTACTTTCCGGGAAAGTTGGTTATCTACTTTCCCGAAAAGTAGATAGATTTTCTACTTTTCGGGAAAGTAGATTATCGACTTTTCGGGGAAGTAGATTTTCGAATTTTGGGGGAAATATTACCTAATTTTGCGAAGTAGATTATCATAGAAAACGGGAAATTTGTATCATAAAAAATGGGAAATATCTACTTTCCGGGAAAGTTGGTTATCTACTTTCCCGAAAAGTAGATAGATTTTCTACTTTTCGGGAAAGTAGATTATCGACTTTTCGGGGAAGTAGATTTTCGAATTTTGGGGGAAATATTACCTAATTTTGCGAAGTAGATTATCATAGAAAACGGGAAATTTGTATCATAAAAAATGGGAAATATCTACTTTCCGGGAAAGTTGGTTATCTACTTTCCCGAAAAGTAGATAGATTTTCTACTTTTCGGGAAAGTAGATTATCGACTTTTCGGGGAAGTAGATTTTCGAATTTTGGGGGAAATATTACCTAATTTTGCGAAGTAGATTATCATAGAAAACGGGAAATTTGTATCATAAAAAATGGGAAATATCTACTTTCCGGGAAAGTTGGTTATCTACTTTCCCGAAAAGTAGATAGATTTTCTACTTTTCGGGAAAGTAGATTATCGACTTTTCGGGGAAGTAGATTTTCGAATTTTGGGGGAAATATTACCTAATTTTGCGAAGTAGATTATCATAGAAAACGGGAAATTTGTATCATAAAAAATGGGAAATATCTACTTTCCGGGAAAGTTGGTTATCTACTTTCCCGAAAAGTAGATAGATTTTCTACTTTTCGGGAAAGTAGATTATCGACTTTTCGGGGAAGTAGATTTTCGAATTTTGGGGGAAATATTACCTAATTTTGCGAAGTAGATTATCATAGAAAACGGGAAATTTGTATCATAAAAAATGGGAAATATCTACTTTCCGGGAAAGTTGGTTATCTACTTTCCCGAAAAGTAGATAGATTTTCTACTTTTCGGGAAAGTAGATTATCGACTTTTCGGGGAAGTAGATTTTCGAATTTTGGGGGAAATATTACCTAATTTTGCGAAGTAGATTATCATAGAAAACGGGAAATTTGTATCATAAAAAATGGGAAATATCTACTTTCCGGGAAAGTTGGTTATCTACTTTCCCGAAAAGTAGATAGATTTTCTACTTTTCGGGAAAGTAGATTATCGACTTTTCGGGGAAGTAGATTTTCGAATTTTGGGGGAAATATTACCTAATTTTGCGAAGTAGATTATCATAGAAAACGGGAAATTTGTATCATAAAAAATGGGAAATATCTACTTTCCGGGAAAGTTGGTTATCTACTTTCCCGAAAAGTAGATAGATTTTCTACTTTTCGGGAAAGTAGATTATCGACTTTTCGGGGAAGTAGATTTTCGAATTTTGGGGGAAATATTACCTAATTTTGCGAAGTAGATTATCATAGAAAACGGGAAATTTGTATCATAAAAAATGGGAAATATCTACTTTCCGGGAAAGTTGGTTATCTACTTTCCCGAAAAGTAGATAGATTTTCTACTTTTCGGGAAAGTAGATTATCGACTTTTCGGGGAAGTAGATTTTCGAATTTTGGGGGAAATATTACCTAATTTTGCGAAGTAGATTATCATAGAAAACGGGAAATTTGTATCATAAAAAATGGGAAATATCTACTTTCCGGGAAAGTTGGTTATCTACTTTCCCGAAAAGTAGATAGATTTTCTACTTTTCGGGAAAGTAGATTATCGACTTTTCGGGGAAGTAGATTTTCGAATTTTGGGGGAAATATTACCTAATTTTGCGAAGTAGATTATCATAGAAAACGGGAAATTTGTATCATAAAAAATGGGAAATATCTACTTTCCGGGAAAGTTGGTTATCTACTTTCCCGAAAAGTAGATAGATTTTCTACTTTTCGGGAAAGTAGATTATCGACTTTTCGGGGAAGTAGATTTTCGAATTTTGGGGGAAATATTACCTAATTTTGCGAAGTAGATTATCATAGAAAACGGGAAATTTGTATCATAAAAAATGGGAAATATCTACTTTCCGGGAAAGTTGGTTATCTACTTTCCCGAAAAGTAGATAGATTTTCTACTTTTCGGGAAAGTAGATTATCGACTTTTCGGGGAAGTAGATTTTCGAATTTTGGGGGAAATATTACCTAATTTTGCGAAGTAGATTATCATAGAAAACGGGAAATTTGTATCATAAAAAATGGGAAATATCTACTTTCCGGGAAAGTTGGTTATCTACTTTCCCGAAAAGTAGATAGATTTTCTACTTTTCGGGAAAGTAGATTATCGACTTTTCGGGGAAGTAGATTTTCGAATTTTGGGGGAAATATTACCTAATTTTGCGAAGTAGATTATCATAGAAAACGGGAAATTTGTATCATAAAAAATGGGAAATATCTACTTTCCGGGAAAGTTGGTTATCTACTTTCCCGAAAAGTAGATAGATTTTCTACTTTTCGGGAAAGTAGATTATCGACTTTTCGGGGAAGTAGATTTTCGAATTTTGGGGGAAATATTACCTAATTTTGCGAAGTAGATTATCATAGAAAACGGGAAATTTGTATCATAAAAAATGGGAAATATCTACTTTCCGGGAAAGTTGGTTATCTACTTTCCCGAAAAGTAGATAGATTTTCTACTTTTCGGGAAAGTAGATTATCGACTTTTCGGGGAAGTAGATTTTCGAATTTTGGGGGAAATATTACCTAATTTTGCGAAGTAGATTATCATAGAAAACGGGAAATTTGTATCATAAAAAATGGGAAATATCTACTTTCCGGGAAAGTTGGTTATCTACTTTCCCGAAAAGTAGATAGATTTTCTACTTTTCGGGAAAGTAGATTATCGACTTTTCGGGGAAGTAGATTTTCGAATTTTGGGGGAAATATTACCTAATTTTGCGAAGTAGATTATCATAGAAAACGGGAAATTTGTATCATAAAAAATGGGAAATATCTACTTTCCGGGAAAGTTGGTTATCTACTTTCCCGAAAAGTAGATAGATTTTCTACTTTTCGGGAAAGTAGATTATCGACTTTTCGGGGAAGTAGATTTTCGAATTTTGGGGGAAATATTACCTAATTTTGCGAAGTAGATTATCATAGAAAACGGGAAATTTGTATCATAAAAAATGGGAAATATCTACTTTCCGGGAAAGTTGGTTATCTACTTTCCCGAAAAGTAGATAGATTTTCTACTTTTCGGGAAAGTAGATTATCGACTTTTCGGGGAAGTAGATTTTCGAATTTTGGGGGAAATATTACCTAATTTTGCGAAGTAGATTATCATAGAAAACGGGAAATTTGTATCATAAAAAATGGGAAATATCTACTTTCCGGGAAAGTTGGTTATCTACTTTCCCGAAAAGTAGATAGATTTTCTACTTTTCGGGAAAGTAGATTATCGACTTTTCGGGGAAGTAGATTTTCGAATTTTGGGGGAAATATTACCTAATTTTGCGAAGTAGATTATCATAGAAAACGGGAAATTTGTATCATAAAAAATGGGAAATATCTACTTTCCGGGAAAGTTGGTTATCTACTTTCCCGAAAAGTAGATAGATTTTCTACTTTTCGGGAAAGTAGATTATCGACTTTTCGGGGAAGTAGATTTTCGAATTTTGGGGGAAATATTACCTAATTTTGCGAAGTAGATTATCATAGAAAACGGGAAATTTGTATCATAAAAAATGGGAAATATCTACTTTCCGGGAAAGTTGGTTATCTACTTTCCCGAAAAGTAGATAGATTTTCTACTTTTCGGGAAAGTAGATTATCGACTTTTCGGGGAAGTAGATTTTCGAATTTTGGGGGAAATATTACCTAATTTTGCGAAGTAGATTATCATAGAAAACGGGAAATTTGTATCATAAAAAATGGGAAATATCTACTTTCCGGGAAAGTTGGTTATCTACTTTCCCGAAAAGTAGATAGATTTTCTACTTTTCGGGAAAGTAGATTATCGACTTTTCGGGGAAGTAGATTTTCGAATTTTGGGGGAAATATTACCTAATTTTGCGAAGTAGATTATCATAGAAAACGGGAAATTTGTATCATAAAAAATGGGAAATATCTACTTTCCGGGAAAGTTGGTTATCTACTTTCCCGAAAAGTAGATAGATTTTCTACTTTTCGGGAAAGTAGATTATCGACTTTTCGGGGAAGTAGATTTTCGAATTTTGGGGGAAATATTACCTAATTTTGCGAAGTAGATTATCATAGAAAACGGGAAATTTGTATCATAAAAAATGGGAAATATCTACTTTCCGGGAAAGTTGGTTATCTACTTTCCCGAAAAGTAGATAGATTTTCTACTTTTCGGGAAAGTAGATTATCGACTTTTCGGGGAAGTAGATTTTCGAATTTTGGGGGAAATATTACCTAATTTTGCGAAGTAGATTATCATAGAAAACGGGAAATTTGTATCATAAAAAATGGGAAATATCTACTTTCCGGGAAAGTTGGTTATCTACTTTCCCGAAAAGTAGATAGATTTTCTACTTTTCGGGAAAGTAGATTATCGACTTTTCGGGGAAGTAGATTTTCGAATTTTGGGGGAAATATTACCTAATTTTGCGAAGTAGATTATCATAGAAAACGGGAAATTTGTATCATAAAAAATGGGAAATATCTACTTTCCGGGAAAGTTGGTTATCTACTTTCCCGAAAAGTAGATAGATTTTCTACTTTTCGGGAAAGTAGATTATCGACTTTTCGGGGAAGTAGATTTTCGAATTTTGGGGGAAATATTACCTAATTTTGCGAAGTAGATTATCATAGAAAACGGGAAATTTGTATCATAAAAAATGGGAAATATCTACTTTCCGGGAAAGTTGGTTATCTACTTTCCCGAAAAGTAGATAGATTTTCTACTTTTCGGGAAAGTAGATTATCGACTTTTCGGGGAAGTAGATTTTCGAATTTTGGGGGAAATATTACCTAATTTTGCGAAGTAGATTATCATAGAAAACGGGAAATTTGTATCATAAAAAATGGGAAATATCTACTTTCCGGGAAAGTTGGTTATCTACTTTCCCGAAAAGTAGATAGATTTTCTACTTTTCGGGAAAGTAGATTATCGACTTTTCGGGGAAGTAGATTTTCGAATTTTGGGGGAAATATTACCTAATTTTGCGAAGTAGATTATCATAGAAAACGGGAAATTTGTATCATAAAAAATGGGAAATATCTACTTTCCGGGAAAGTTGGTTATCTACTTTCCCGAAAAGTAGATAGATTTTCTACTTTTCGGGAAAGTAGATTATCGACTTTTCGGGGAAGTAGATTTTCGAATTTTGGGGGAAATATTACCTAATTTTGCGAAGTAGATTATCATAGAAAACGGGAAATTTGTATCATAAAAAATGGGAAATATCTACTTTCCGGGAAAGTTGGTTATCTACTTTCCCGAAAAGTAGATAGATTTTCTACTTTTCGGGAAAGTAGATTATCGACTTTTCGGGGAAGTAGATTTTCGAATTTTGGGGGAAATATTACCTAATTTTGCGAAGTAGATTATCATAGAAAACGGGAAATTTGTATCATAAAAAATGGGAAATATCTACTTTCCGGGAAAGTTGGTTATCTACTTTCCCGAAAAGTAGATAGATTTTCTACTTTTCGGGAAAGTAGATTATCGACTTTTCGGGGAAGTAGATTTTCGAATTTTGGGGGAAATATTACCTAATTTTGCGAAGTAGATTATCATAGAAAACGGGAAATTTGTATCATAAAAAATGGGAAATATCTACTTTCCGGGAAAGTTGGTTATCTACTTTCCCGAAAAGTAGATAGATTTTCTACTTTTCGGGAAAGTAGATTATCGACTTTTCGGGGAAGTAGATTTTCGAATTTTGGGGGAAATATTACCTAATTTTGCGAAGTAGATTATCATAGAAAACGGGAAATTTGTATCATAAAAAATGGGAAATATCTACTTTCCGGGAAAGTTGGTTATCTACTTTCCCGAAAAGTAGATAGATTTTCTACTTTTCGGGAAAGTAGATTATCGACTTTTCGGGGAAGTAGATTTTCGAATTTTGGGGAAATATTACCTAATTTTGCGAAGTAGATTATCATAGAAAACGGGAAATTTGTATCATAAAAAATGGGAAATATCTACTTTCCGGGAAAGTTGGTTATCTACTTTCCCGAAAAGTAGATAGATTTTCTACTTTTCGGGAAAGTAGATTATCGACTTTTCGGGGAAGTAGATTTTCGAATTTTGGGGGAAATATTACCTAATTTTGCGAAGTAGATTATCATAGAAAACGGGAAATTTGTATCATAAAAAATGGGAAATATCTACTTTCCGGGAAAGTTGGTTATCTACTTTCCCGAAAAGTAGATAGATTTTCTACTTTTCGGGAAAGTAGATTATCGACTTTTCGGGGAAGTAGATTTTCGAATTTTGGGGGAAATATTACCTAATTTTGCGAAGTAGATTATCATAGAAAACGGGAAATTTGTATCATAAAAAATGGGAAATATCTACTTTCCGGGAAAGTTGGTTATCTACTTTCCCGAAAAGTAGATAGATTTTCTACTTTTCGGGAAAGTAGATTATCGACTTTTCGGGGAAGTAGATTTTCGAATTTTGGGGGAAATATTACCTAATTTTGCGAAGTAGATTATCATAGAAAACGGGAAATTTGTATCATAAAAAATGGGAAATATCTACTTTCCGGGAAAGTTGGTTATCTACTTTCCCGAAAAGTAGATAGATTTTCTACTTTTCGGGAAAGTAGATTATCGACTTTTCGGGGAAGTAGATTTTCGAATTTTGGGGGAAATATTACCTAATTTTGCGAAGTAGATTATCATAGAAAACGGGAAATTTGTATCATAAAAAATGGGAAATATCTACTTTCCGGGAAAGTTGGTTATCTACTTTCCCGAAAAGTAGATAGATTTTCTACTTTTCGGGAAAGTAGATTATCGACTTTTCGGGGAAGTAGATTTTCGAATTTTGGGGGAAATATTACCTAATTTTGCGAAGTAGATTATCATAGAAAACGGGAAATTTGTATCATAAAAAATGGGAAATATCTACTTTCCGGGAAAGTTGGTTATCTACTTTCCCGAAAAGTAGATAGATTTTCTACTTTTCGGGAAAGTAGATTATCGACTTTTCGGGGAAGTAGATTTTCGAATTTTGGGGGAAATATTACCTAATTTTGCGAAGTAGATTATCATAGAAAACGGGAAATTTGTATCATAAAAAATGGGAAATATCTACTTTCCGGGAAAGTTGGTTATCTACTTTCCCGAAAAGTAGATAGATTTTCTACTTTTCGGGAAAGTAGATTATCGACTTTTCGGGGAAGTAGATTTTCGAATTTTGGGGGAAATATTACCTAATTTTGCGAAGTAGATTATCATAGAAAACGGGAAATTTGTATCATAAAAAATGGGAAATATCTACTTTCCGGGAAAGTTGGTTATCTACTTTCCCGAAAAGTAGATAGATTTTCTACTTTTCGGGAAAGTAGATTATCGACTTTTCGGGGAAGTAGATTTTCGAATTTTGGGGGAAATATTACCTAATTTTGCGAAGTAGATTATCATAGAAAACGGGAAATTTGTATCATAAAAAATGGGAAATATCTACTTTCCGGGAAAGTTGGTTATCTACTTTCCCGAAAAGTAGATAGATTTTCTACTTTTCGGGAAAGTAGATTATCGACTTTTCGGGGAAGTAGATTTTCGAATTTTGGGGGAAATATTACCTAATTTTGCGAAGTAGATTATCATAGAAAACGGGAAATTTGTATCATAAAAAATGGGAAATATCTACTTTCCGGGAAAGTTGGTTATCTACTTTCCCGAAAAGTAGATAGATTTTCTACTTTTCGGGAAAGTAGATTATCGACTTTTCGGGGAAGTAGATTTTCGAATTTTGGGGGAAATATTACCTAATTTTGCGAAGTAGATTATCATAGAAAACGGGAAATTTGTATCATAAAAAATGGGAAATATCTACTTTCCGGGAAAGTTGGTTATCTACTTTCCCGAAAAGTAGATAGATTTTCTACTTTTCGGGAAAGTAGATTATCGACTTTTCGGGGAAGTAGATTTTCGAATTTTGGGGGAAATATTACCTAATTTTGCGAAGTAGATTATCATAGAAAACGGGAAATTTGTATCATAAAAAATGGGAAATATCTACTTTCCGGGAAAGTTGGTTATCTACTTTCCCGAAAAGTAGATAGATTTTCTACTTTTCGGGAAAGTAGATTATCGACTTTTCGGGGAAGTAGATTTTCGAATTTTGGGGGAAATATTACCTAATTTTGCGAAGTAGATTATCATAGAAAACGGGAAATTTGTATCATAAAAAATGGGAAATATCTACTTTCCGGGAAAGTTGGTTATCTACTTTCCCGAAAAGTAGATAGATTTTCTACTTTTCGGGAAAGTAGATTATCGACTTTTCGGGGAAGTAGATTTTCGAATTTTGGGGGAAATATTACCTAATTTTGCGAAGTAGATTATCATAGAAAACGGGAAATTTGTATCATAAAAAATGGGAAATATCTACTTTCCGGGAAAGTTGGTTATCTACTTTCCCGAAAAGTAGATAGATTTTCTACTTTTCGGGAAAGTAGATTATCGACTTTTCGGGGAAGTAGATTTTCGAATTTTGGGGGAAATATTACCTAATTTTGCGAAGTAGATTATCATAGAAAACGGGAAATTTGTATCATAAAAAATGGGAAATATCTACTTTCCGGGAAAGTTGGTTATCTACTTTCCCGAAAAGTAGATAGATTTTCTACTTTTCGGGAAAGTAGATTATCGACTTTTCGGGGAAGTAGATTTTCGAATTTTGGGGGAAATATTACCTAATTTTGCGAAGTAGATTATCATAGAAAACGGGAAATTTGTATCATAAAAAATGGGAAATATCTACTTTCCGGGAAAGTTGGTTATCTACTTTCCCGAAAAGTAGATAGATTTTCTACTTTTCGGGAAAGTAGATTATCGACTTTTCGGGGAAGTAGATTTTCGAATTTTGGGGGAAATATTACCTAATTTTGCGAAGTAGATTATCATAGAAAACGGGAAATTTGTATCATAAAAAATGGGAAATATCTACTTTCCGGGAAAGTTGGTTATCTACTTTCCCGAAAAGTAGATAGATTTTCTACTTTTCGGGAAAGTAGATTATCGACTTTTCGGGGAAGTAGATTTTCGAATTTTGGGGGAAATATTACCTAATTTTGCGAAGTAGATTATCATAGAAAACGGGAAATTTGTATCATAAAAAATGGGAAATATCTACTTTCCGGGAAAGTTGGTTATCTACTTTCCCGAAAAGTAGATAGATTTTCTACTTTTCGGGAAAGTAGATTATCGACTTTTCGGGGAAGTAGATTTTCGAATTTTGGGGGAAATATTACCTAATTTTGCGAAGTAGATTATCATAGAAAACGGGAAATTTGTATCATAAAAAATGGGAAATATCTACTTTCCGGGAAAGTTGGTTATCTACTTTCCCGAAAAGTAGATAGATTTTCTACTTTTCGGGAAAGTAGATTATCGACTTTTCGGGGAAGTAGATTTTCGAATTTTGGGGGAAATATTACCTAATTTTGCGAAGTAGATTATCATAGAAAACGGGAAATTTGTATCATAAAAAATGGGAAATATCTACTTTCCGGGAAAGTTGGTTATCTACTTTCCCGAAAAGTAGATAGATTTTCTACTTTTCGGGAAAGTAGATTATCGACTTTTCGGGGAAGTAGATTTTCGAATTTTGGGGGAAATATTACCTAATTTTGCGAAGTAGATTATCATAGAAAACGGGAAATTTGTATCATAAAAAATGGGAAATATCTACTTTCCGGGAAAGTTGGTTATCTACTTTCCCGAAAAGTAGATAGATTTTCTACTTTTCGGGAAAGTAGATTATCGACTTTTCGGGGAAGTAGATTTTCGAATTTTGGGGGAAATATTACCTAATTTTGCGAAGTAGATTATCATAGAAAACGGGAAATTTGTATCATAAAAAATGGGAAATATCTACTTTCCGGGAAAGTTGGTTATCTACTTTCCCGAAAAGTAGATAGATTTTCTACTTTTCGGGAAAGTAGATTATCGACTTTTCGGGGAAGTAGATTTTCGAATTTTGGGGGAAATATTACCTAATTTTGCGAAGTAGATTATCATAGAAAACGGGAAATTTGTATCATAAAAAATGGGAAATATCTACTTTCCGGGAAAGTTGGTTATCTACTTTCCCGAAAAGTAGATAGATTTTCTACTTTTCGGGAAAGTAGATTATCGACTTTTCGGGGAAGTAGATTTTCGAATTTTGGGGGAAATATTACCTAATTTTGCGAAGTAGATTATCATAGAAAACGGGAAATTTGTATCATAAAAAATGGGAAATATCTACTTTCCGGGAAAGTTGGTTATCTACTTTCCCGAAAAGTAGATAGATTTTCTACTTTTCGGGAAAGTAGATTATCGACTTTTCGGGGAAGTAGATTTTCGAATTTTGGGGGAAATATTACCTAATTTTGCGAAGTAGATTATCATAGAAAACGGGAAATTTGTATCATAAAAAATGGGAAATATCTACTTTCCGGGAAAGTTGGTTATCTACTTTCCCGAAAAGTAGATAGATTTTCTACTTTTCGGGAAAGTAGATTATCGACTTTTCGGGGAAGTAGATTTTCGAATTTTGGGGGAAATATTACCTAATTTTGCGAAGTAGATTATCATAGAAAACGGGAAATTTGTATCATAAAAAATGGGAAATATCTACTTTCCGGGAAAGTTGGTTATCTACTTTCCCGAAAAGTAGATAGATTTTCTACTTTTCGGGAAAGTAGATTATCGACTTTTCGGGGAAGTAGATTTTCGAATTTTGGGGGAAATATTACCTAATTTTGCGAAGTAGATTATCATAGAAAACGGGAAATTTGTATCATAAAAAATGGGAAATATCTACTTTCCGGGAAAGTTGGTTATCTACTTTCCCGAAAAGTAGATAGATTTTCTACTTTTCGGGAAAGTAGATTATCGACTTTTCGGGGAAGTAGATTTTCGAATTTTGGGGGAAATATTACCTAATTTTGCGAAGTAGATTATCATAGAAAACGGGAAATTTGTATCATAAAAAATGGGAAATATCTACTTTCCGGGAAAGTTGGTTATCTACTTTCCCGAAAAGTAGATAGATTTTCTACTTTTCGGGAAAGTAGATTATCGACTTTTCGGGGAAGTAGATTTTCGAATTTTGGGGGAAATATTACCTAATTTTGCGAAGTAGATTATCATAGAAAACGGGAAATTTGTATCATAAAAAATGGGAAATATCTACTTTCCGGGAAAGTTGGTTATCTACTTTCCCGAAAAGTAGATAGATTTTCTACTTTTCGGGAAAGTAGATTATCGACTTTTCGGGGAAGTAGATTTTCGAATTTTGGGGGAAATATTACCTAATTTTGCGAAGTAGATTATCATAGAAAACGGGAAATTTGTATCATAAAAAATGGGAAATATCTACTTTCCGGGAAAGTTGGTTATCTACTTTCCCGAAAAGTAGATAGATTTTCTACTTTTCGGGAAAGTAGATTATCGACTTTTCGGGGAAGTAGATTTTCGAATTTTGGGGGAAATATTACCTAATTTTGCGAAGTAGATTATCATAGAAAACGGGAAATTTGTATCATAAAAAATGGGAAATATCTACTTTCCGGGAAAGTTGGTTATCTACTTTCCCGAAAAGTAGATAGATTTTCTACTTTTCGGGAAAGTAGATTATCGACTTTTCGGGGAAGTAGATTTTCGAATTTTGGGGGAAATATTACCTAATTTTGCGAAGTAGATTATCATAGAAAACGGGAAATTTGTATCATAAAAAATGGGAAATATCTACTTTCCGGGAAAGTTGGTTATCTACTTTCCCGAAAAGTAGATAGATTTTCTACTTTTCGGGAAAGTAGATTATCGACTTTTCGGGGAAGTAGATTTTCGAATTTTGGGGGAAATATTACCTAATTTTGCGAAGTAGATTATCATAGAAAACGGGAAATTTGTATCATAAAAAATGGGAAATATCTACTTTCCGGGAAAGTTGGTTATCTACTTTCCCGAAAAGTAGATAGATTTTCTACTTTTCGGGAAAGTAGATTATCGACTTTTCGGGGAAGTAGATTTTCGAATTTTGGGGGAAATATTACCTAATTTTGCGAAGTAGATTATCATAGAAAACGGGAAATTTGTATCATAAAAAATGGGAAATATCTACTTTCCGGGAAAGTTGGTTATCTACTTTCCCGAAAAGTAGATAGATTTTCTACTTTTCGGGAAAGTAGATTATCGACTTTTCGGGGAAGTAGATTTTCGAATTTTGGGGGAAATATTACCTAATTTTGCGAAGTAGATTATCATAGAAAACGGGAAATTTGTATCATAAAAAATGGGAAATATCTACTTTCCGGGAAAGTTGGTTATCTACTTTCCCGAAAAGTAGATAGATTTTCTACTTTTCGGGAAAGTAGATTATCGACTTTTCGGGGAAGTAGATTTTCGAATTTTGGGGGAAATATTACCTAATTTTGCGAAGTAGATTATCATAGAAAACGGGAAATTTGTATCATAAAAAATGGGAAATATCTACTTTCCGGGAAAGTTGGTTATCTACTTTCCCGAAAAGTAGATAGATTTTCTACTTTTCGGGAAAGTAGATTATCGACTTTTCGGGGAAGTAGATTTTCGAATTTTGGGGGAAATATTACCTAATTTTGCGAAGTAGATTATCATAGAAAACGGGAAATTTGTATCATAAAAAATGGGAAATATCTACTTTCCGGGAAAGTTGGTTATCTACTTTCCCGAAAAGTAGATAGATTTTCTACTTTTCGGGAAAGTAGATTATCGACTTTTCGGGGAAGTAGATTTTCGAATTTTGGGGGAAATATTACCTAATTTTGCGAAGTAGATTATCATAGAAAACGGGAAATTTGTATCATAAAAAATGGGAAATATCTACTTTCCGGGAAAGTTGGTTATCTACTTTCCCGAAAAGTAGATAGATTTTCTACTTTTCGGGAAAGTAGATTATCGACTTTTCGGGGAAGTAGATTTTCGAATTTTGGGGGAAATATTACCTAATTTTGCGAAGTAGATTATCATAGAAAACGGGAAATTTGTATCATAAAAAATGGGAAATATCTACTTTCCGGGAAAGTTGGTTATCTACTTTCCCGAAAAGTAGATAGATTTTCTACTTTTCGGGAAAGTAGATTATCGACTTTTCGGGGAAGTAGATTTTCGAATTTTGGGGGAAATATTACCTAATTTTGCGAAGTAGATTATCATAGAAAACGGGAAATTTGTATCATAAAAAATGGGAAATATCTACTTTCCGGGAAAGTTGGTTATCTACTTTCCCGAAAAGTAGATAGATTTTCTACTTTTCGGGAAAGTAGATTATCGACTTTTCGGGGAAGTAGATTTTCGAATTTTGGGGGAAATATTACCTAATTTTGCGAAGTAGATTATCATAGAAAACGGGAAATTTGTATCATAAAAAATGGGAAATATCTACTTTCCGGGAAAGTTGGTTATCTACTTTCCCGAAAAGTAGATAGATTTTCTACTTTTCGGGAAAGTAGATTATCGACTTTTCGGGGAAGTAGATTTTCGAATTTTGGGGGAAATATTACCTAATTTTGCGAAGTAGATTATCATAGAAAACGGGAAATTTGTATCATAAAAAATGGGAAATATCTACTTTCCGGGAAAGTTGGTTATCTACTTTCCCGAAAAGTAGATAGATTTTCTACTTTTCGGGAAAGTAGATTATCGACTTTTCGGGGAAGTAGATTTTCGAATTTTGGGGGAAATATTACCTAATTTTG
>CAUDMG010002727.1:1090000-1095448 GCA_958450375.1 Homarus gammarus | reverse complement strand
GGAAGCCCCCCCGCTGACAGGAGCGCGGCGGCCTCTCGCCCGTCTCCAAAGAAGAGAGAGAGCCACCAAGCATGCTAAGGCCCTCAGGCAATAGGGCAGCAGGATCGATCGAAAATCAGGACGTACGTTTACGAAGAAGCTCACCCCCCCCGATGGCCAGGTGGTCGTTAGAGTGTTCCTGGGCTTCTCTCCCGGAGCCCCGTTTGGGGAAACCCACTTCCTTGTGTATGTGAGTGCTCACTTATAGACGTGAGTTAAGTGTGCCTACTGGGTAAGGATGAGGACTTGCTACCCTCTTTCCAGGTGGACCCCTCACGAATCACGGTTTTCCTGGAAAGACTCGGCTGTGGATGGGTTCTTGCTCCAACCCCCATTCGTGCGGTCACAATCTCCTGGGAGGGGAGGTGAACAGTTACAAGTGGGACCGCAGGACGAATACACTTTTGAGGGTGCAGGTCCCTAGGCCAGAAGCGAAAAAAAGGAAAAATAGTAGTAGAAGGAAAAGAGCTCAAACCACGTCGGAATATCGCGCTATAGCTTCTCTCCAGCTGGAGTGTGGGTCAACTCACACCACCAGTGGGGAGGGCAAACAATGCTCGATAAACCGAAAACGCTCGTGAGATGTTTGTCGACGATGTCAGTGGTGGATGGTCCGGCCAAGAAAGTTGGCCAACAATGGCAGCAGAGAGAGGGAGGTCTTCACAGCTCCGGGTCAAGCAGTAGAGCTTGATGAGAGGTTTTGTTGGTTCGGGAGCGTGGAGTAGAGTGTGAACAGTAGAAAGAAGGCTGGCTGCTTGGCGGTAAGGGGTCTGAAGACAGGTCCGTTCACGGCGAAGGCTGGCTGGCGAATGCTTAAAGACGCTGTTGTTGTTGTTGTTGAGATTGTCGGACCGTAGTCCTTATTTTTTATTTTATTTTTTTAATTGATTTGTATGAATATTACCTATGCGGACCTAAAGCTAAAATGCTGGTCCACCCACTGCTGGGATAAAACACCAGCGACTTTTTGGTTAAATGCACATCTCCACCACTATTGTGGGGGGGGGGGGGGGGGATGCTCGGTGAGAAACTGTAGGGTTTCTTGAGAGTGGTTGGTGGTTAGCTTTCTGGCAACCTTCTCTGCTGTAATAGGTGGTTGTATGTTTCTCCTAGCTAATTGTGCTCCAGGGCACTCTATGAGGTAGTGCTGCAGTGTGTTTTCTGCTCCGCTGTCGCAGGTCTTGCACATGCGCTGCTCTGCTTGTGCCGATACAATTATTTCCAAAATGCATGGGTATCCCAGTCTCAGTCAGTGGAAGTTGACTTTTTCCCTTCTTGTTATATCCTTCATGAATGGTGGTCTCTCATAATTCGTGACCAGATAGTACCACCTGGCCGACCGTGATACTGGTGTTAATCTTCTATGTGTCTCTATTTTCCACTGGGCAGTTCGTGTTATTGTGGTCTTTTCATCTGCTCCTCACTGGGCGGGATGTTCATCTCAATGTTTCGCTGTCCTAACGCAGCCTTGGCAGCAGCATCAGCTCGTTCATTCCCTGGGATACCGATATGACTGGGCACCCAGTTAATGATAACTTGCCGATCTTGTAGTTTCAAACCTTCCACTAGTCCAATAACGGATGTTATGAGATGAATGTTATTTCTATGCTCTCTGCATTGTAGTGCTTCAATAGCACATCGTGAGTCAGTGTGTATTATAATGCCTTGTTGACTGTTTATGGAAGAGTCTCTTGGGCTCCAAGTATGACAGCTAGCTCAACTTCCAAAGTAGAGCATCCATCTGAGGTTCTCCAAAGGGACGTGTTACCTCCTTCTATAGTGAAGGCTGCTCCTGCCTTCGTACTGATGGTGTCTACAGAACCGTCTGTGTTATACACTGTACTATTGTGAGGCGTTAGAGCCTTCATGTTTCTCTCTGCTATCTGTCGGAGCTCATGTGGTTTACAGTCAGCCTTTCTTGTCCCAGTTTGTAGAATGTTGAAGACTGCTGGCGGGGACTCCCACGGTGCTGGGGTGCTATAGTCTGGACTCATTGTATCAGGTCCTTTGCTGAGGATTGTGTCTTTCAATTTTAGTCGATTTACAGCGTCAGCTGCGCACAATAGCCATGTTTTCTTGTTAAAGATATCTCTGTTAAGGTTCAGTGCTCGTAAGAGTCCATTCTTGATGTCACCCTCCCGAGCCCTGGTAATCAGTTTTCTTGCAAAGCACGCTGTTAATCGTTCCGCTCTGGTTTGGAGAGATGTAAAACCTGTCTCCATGTGAAAGTTTTCAATTTTTGTCCACATAGATGCCTTGACAATGGATCTCATAGCGTTATTCTGGGCAACTTCTAATTTCGCCCACTGCCCCTCAGACAGTGTGTTAAGAGCCGGTATCGCATAGTCTGTTTATGATCGAATGGCGTGTATGTATATATAGCGTTCTTAGGACTACATGTCCCGCACCCACGTTGGGTCCTATCATGGCTTTCATCATGTTGACTCTCTTGCCTATTCGGTCTCTTAGATAGTTTATCTCAGTGTCAAATTTGAGGCGTTTGTCAATCCAGATGCCCAGGTATTTGTATACATTAACCCATTGTAGGGCAATACCTCGTATTTGAAGTTGTGTCACCGGCTCATTGTGTCCAAACCTCATGGCTTTCGATTTGGGGATTGATATCATGAGCCCGAGCCTCATACATTCTTCACTGATGAGGTCTTGTGCTCTTTGGACTTTGTTGATTTGGTTTCTGCCTTTTACTATCAGTGCTAAGTCGTCAGCATAAGACAGCAGTTTGGTACCCTCTTGAAAGGGGAGCTGACACAAGTTTTCCATGAGGATGTTGAAGAGAGTTGGATTAAGAACTCCTCCTTGTGGTGTGCCATTTTCCAGTCTTTGCTAACCTGAGACTTATCCTTGACAAGTAACTCTTGCTGTTTTGTTTTGGAGATAGTCAGCATTCCAATCCAGTAGGTATCCTTTGACGCCTTTCCGGGCCAGAGTGGTTACAATGGCCTGTGCATTTGCCAGCTCAAATGATTTCTCTAGATCAAGGAATACTACGATTGCCTTATTTTGACCAATCGATCCCAGGAGAGTGGCCAAACTGCGTGCAGTGCTGAGACCTTTGGTGAATCCAAAGATATTGTGGTGAAATGGTCCAATTTTCCAGAGGAGTCGTGTAAGGACCATCCTTTCGGCGGTTTTGCCGATGCATGCTGTTAGTGATATTGGTCTGAAATTCGGGGAATTATTGGGTTTGGGAATAGGAACAATGTTTGCTCCTTTTCAAGCTGACGGGAGTTTGCCTGCTGACCATGATGCGTTTATAACTGTTATGAGAGCAAGTTCACCAGCAAGTCCTGCATTGCTGAGCAATGAATAGGTTATACCATCACTGCCAGGAGCGGTGTCTTTGCTTGTTTTCCTGGCCCTTTTGATTCCGTCTACAGTAAACAGACAGTCTGTAGTGTCAGCTTGTTCAATTGCATGTCTGACTACTACTTCTCTCTCCAGTTGTACTTGCTGTAGATGAAGTCTTATTTCAGGAGGTAGTTGAACTGATGACGAGCGTTCTGCAAAGTGCTCTGCCAAGCGATTTGCTTCCTATAGTGGCTGGAGGTGGGCTGGAGATCTGGGCAGTTTTCCTGTTGCTATCCTGAGTTTTCTCCAGAGTTCACTCAGGCTGGTGTGTGCATTAAAGGTTGCGCACCACTCGAGCCATTTGTCTTCCCTAATTTTCTGAGTAATTTGACGAGCATGTTGAACAGCAGCTCTCAAGAGTTTCACTCCCTCAGAGGAAGGGTATTGTCGGAGATGTCTTCTGAATGTGTTGATTCTGTGATTCTGTTCTCTGACTTCGTCATTGTAGAACCAGTAGTCTTTGTGGTTTCTATTTGTAGGGTTTGTTTTTGGTATTGCTTTCTCTGCTGCATGTTGTATGGCACCAGTAAGGTCCTGGTTTAGTTGGCAATATCTTCTGCTGGTTCAAAGTTCGAAAACCATTTCTGGAGTTCATCTTGAAATAATTTCCAATTTGCTTTCTTGGTATTCCATCTGGGTGGCGGGCGTGGGGGAGGAGGTAGTAGTTCCATTCTCAAAGCAGTTGTCGTTGCAAAGTGGTCACTGGTCAGTTCATCATCTATCTCCCACTGAGCTACTGGAACGAGCTCAGTGGAGATAAATGTGAGGGGTCCAATGTTCCTCCCAGTATGTGTGTTGGTTCCCCAGTATTAATGAGCGTTATTTCAGGAACATCTGTCAGCAGTTCCACTAGGTGACGACCATCCAGGTTCATTCTTGTGGTCGAATTGATCGTTGGATGGTGGGCATTGAAGTCCCCAGCAATGAGCACAAGTTCCTGTGTTGCTTGTGTCAGTAGTTCACCGGCTTCTAGTCGTTTGGTAGGCGGTTTATAGATATTGTATACTACAAGACTGTCGTTTGCCAGGTGTATCCGAACAGCTTGTGTCTCTACTCCATCTGCACAGTGAACTGGTTCTACTTCTGAACTGGGCATGGTCGCCCTGACGAGAATCATGCTGCCATGGGAGTTGGGCCCCTTTGGTACAGAGTACTGTTGGTATCCAGGCAAGCGGAATTTTTGTCTTTGGACATCAGGGTTTCTTGTAGAATGAAGACATCAATATTTTTTGCTAAGGTTGCTGCTTGTACAGTATGCCGTTTGTTGGACAGGCCTTGAACATTCCACTGTGTTATCATGAGATTACAAGGAGGTGGGGCTATTCTATCATTATCTCCTCGTCGCTGGTGCTGTAGTTGCTCTCGGCGTTCATGGCCGAGTCGCTCTCCTCCTCGTCCGTTAGAAGTGGTGGCTGTTTCTTGGGCACCTGCTCTGAGGGAGGAGCATGAGGTGGGATCTCGGGAGTTTTTTCTTTTCTCTTCAGGGTGCTGTCGCTCTTGTTTGTGATCGTGTGTTTGCTGACGGTCTGTGTTTGTTGTTTTATTCCTCGTGATCTGTTGCAAGGGGCTTGAGGTTTCACGGTTTTGAAGTGATCTCTTGGATGGCAAGTTCTTCCTCTTGTCTGATATCTGTCTCAAGGGCGTCGTCTGTTCCACTCGTAGTTGTGGAGTTTTGGGGGTCTGGTCTTCCTGCATCTTTTCTGTGACCTGTGTCATAACTGCATTTATTATATTCTCGGTACTTGTATCTTGTTTCTGCATTATCGTAGAGAAAGTCACTATCACAATAGTGATCATCTGTTTTATTTGTTCTTCGGTTAATGCGGCTTGTAGATTGGCAGGCTGGGGTGTAATCAGTTGGGTGGTCGCCTGAAGGGGTTGCAGTGTCCCAGTAGGGTGTGTCATAGGAGGGAAGATCAGCTAAAACTAATGGCCCATTACTTTTTTGGTAGATTTTAGTGTATATAAACAGAAAATAATTTCAGTTTTAATATTTTGCAACCTTTTGCTGGGTAAATTTTAGCGTGAAATTTATCGAAA
>CAUDMG010002727.1:985000-1080000 GCA_958450375.1 Homarus gammarus | reverse complement strand
CCGCAGGAAGTATGGGCTTCAACACATCATAGCTAGGTTAGGTTAGGTTACCTTACCCATCTCATAAATTCACTTAGATATACCGATAGGAGAATTCTGCTATTTTATTACATTCTTTAGTTATCATAAAAGCTCGTATAGGGAGAATGTAACTTAACTTAACTTAACCTTACCTAACCTAACCTAATAAGGTGGAAAAATAATTAGAAAGTGTGTGTATGTAAAGGCCTGAGACTTAGGGATAGAAATCCCTTACCAGCATAATCAGGATCTTATAAAAGGAAAGTCAAGGACCATGGTTTTCCGAGGAATGGCAAACACCCGTTCGAGAGTGACATCTCTTTACTATAAAAATTTAACAAAACTCGAACACCACTCAACAAACATCAAATAACAATTACCGGAGTTAAACAATTAATGCAGTCAACAGTTAATAGAAGTCCAACAATTAATGAAATCAAACAATTAAGGGAAGTCAACAAGTAATGGAATCAAACAATTAATGGAATTAAGCAATAACACTGGGGAACAAAATTCAACTTTTTGTCAGTTGCATACATTTTTAGACCTGTTTCTGGGTAAATTGAGGTCACTGATTTCAAATATGGCACCCGTTTTTTTCTATCGGGTCTAGTTTTGTTGCGGTGAGTTACCTACCATTTACTACTATATATAGTTAGACTACCATATACTACTGCTAAAAATCTAAACCAGCACACAGAGAGGAATTACCAAACACGTAGAATTAATTTTTAATTACTTTTATTTACCTTGACAAGCATATTTTGGATTCATCAGTTGCTTTTGTGAACTATGCCAGATTCATTCAGGCACAAACTTGCGTTTAATGGACTGTCTTGAATATCGCCTCTCAGTGCAGTCTCGCTGAATGCTCCAGCAATAGTCCGCCATCATATGAATGTCCCAGCGACCTTGATAACTGTCTTCCATGACTTTGATATCCTGGTGAAAGCGTTCACCTTGCTCATCACTCACGTCCCCCAAGTTTGCCGGAAACAGTTCAAGATGACTGTTCAGGAAATGCATCTTAATGCTCATGTTGCAACCTAACACATGGAAACTTTCCATCAAAGATTCAACGAGCTTTTTTTAGTCCTCTGATTTCCTGTTTCCAAGAAAGTTCCTTACAACAGAAACGAATGCTCCCCATGCATTTCTCTCAACATCAGTCATGGATTGAGTGAAGGCTTGGTCTTTAATCAGCGTCCTAATTTGAGGGCCTTCGAAAATACCTGCTTTGAGTTTTTCTAGCGTTAAGCCAGGGAACACTTCACACAGATACTTAAAACAGTCACTGTCAGTATCGAGCGCCTTGACAAACTGTTTCATAAGGCCCAGCTTGATGTGAAGGGGCGGGAAAACAATTTTTTCACGTTCCACTAGGGGTTCATAAATGATGTTCTTTACCCCAACATTGAGGCTTTCCCTAACTGGCCATTCCTTCTGAATCCAGTGTCTGTCTTTGGCTCTGGTGTCCCAGAGGCAGATAAAGCAAGGAAATTTTGTATACCCACCCTGCTGTCCTAGCAAAAAATTGACCATTTTTAGATCAACACAGATGATCCATTTGTGTTCTTCATATTTGAGTAGCTCCAAAACCGTTTTGATGTGTTCATATTTTTCTTTCAGGTGTACTGAGTGTCCTATGGGTATTGCGCCAAAGATGTTGCCTATATGTAATAAAACACACTTCAGACTCCGCTTAGAGCTATCTATAAAGAGGCGCCACTCTTTCGGGTCATAACCTGGAGCTCCCATCCCGGTGACTAACCCAGAAATAAAATAATTGTTTTAATGAAATAAAATAATAATGCACACACTAATGCACACACAAATCTATATTTGACGCACTGATGTAATTAAGAATTATATTTGATGAATGTAAACTCATATGCTTATTACCTCCCTTTGCTATTTTCAGAATCTGTGACCTGATATGTAAATTGCCGCGTAGCATCAAAACTAGACCTGATCTGCACAAACGAATGCCATTCTCAGAATCTGTGACCTCAAATCTACCAGAATCAAGTGTCAGAAGTCATGCAACCGAAAGTGTGTTCCCCAGTGTAATAGAAGGTTCTGGAACGCAGTGATCCACTCTGAGGGGGAAGGTCCATTCAACTCCTCACTCGAGTGGACGGCAGCCGATATGTTGCTACAGCGGGAGAAACACCCGGGCACAACCGGGGCACAGCGGGAGGAGATGAACTGACGGTCGTGGCAGCCGAGGTAGTGGTTTGGGGTAGGTGTCCAGAGATTGACAGTCGATAGGTGAAGGTCTAGGGACACAGCCCACGAGTCCAGAGCCTTTGATGAGAACACCACCAGAATTTGGGAGAGCAGCGGGGTGGTGTGTCTGGTTTGAAGTCTGGGTAATGTCTGCCCATGACACTGGTAGCAGCGACCTCCTCACCTCCGTCCAACCCCCCCCCCCCCAAGTGGGGGTCGCGCCAGTAAACGAGCGAGTGAGCAGTAGTAACGAGTAGGAAGATCTTTTTCGCCCTTACAGTGTATCTAATAATTTCTTTTTCTTCTTTATTTCGCTTTCATTTTATTATGCTCTCTCTCTCTCTCTCTCTCTCAAACTCGTACTCCCCTGCCAGGCCCTAATAAACTCGTGGGTTCTACCTAAGGCTTCACCAACACCCAAACTCCCCCTCCGTCTTTCTTTGATGCACTCATAATAATCCGCCTGCCCCTTCTCCTCCACCACTAACAACACAATCACTAGCACTTCCTGCTCCTCTTCTACTTTCTCCTCTTCCTTTTCTTCCTCCTGCACTACTACCAACACATCCACCAACACCTCCTCCTTTTTTTCTTCCTCCTCCTCCTCCTTCTCTTCCTCCCCTCATCTTCCTTCTCTTCCTCCCCTAATCCTCCTTCTCTTCCTCCTCTCTTCTTCATTCTATTTCTCCTACCCTTTCTCTTCTTCCTCCTCCTCCTCCTCCACCAGCACCATCAATAATGCCTCCTCCTCAATGTCGGACTCCTTCTCCTCCACTAACAACACCTCTTCTTCCTCTCACTCTTCCGCTTCCTCCTTCTCCTCCACTAACAACACCTCTTCGTCCTCTCACTCCTCCGCTTCCTCCTTCTCCTCCTCCTCCCCCTTCTACTATCAACAACACCACCACCACATCTAACACAGCCCTTCACTTACCAATACATCATGCATCCACAGAACACACACCCACACACCACCACCACCAACAACAACAAACACCACCACTAACAACAACAAACACCACCACCACCACCAACAACAACAACCACCACCACCACCAACAACAATCATCAACACACATACCACCACCACCACCGCCACCACCACCATCTCCTCACCCGTGTTTGACAAGGAGCCAATAATTGATTATGCCGGAGTATTGTAGTGCAATCAAAGCGTTTTCAGCTGGTGTTGTGGAGACGTTGGTAATACGCACCTTGCCGAGATCTTAGTGGACATCAGCTGGTTTCCCTTCAACTTTACATGCTGGTGGTGATGTTATTATCAAGGACGATATTGTGTATTTTAGTGGTTATTTATATGTCGACTCGTCTAGCCTTGTCTTTTGGTCTGTGTATCTCTTTTCTTTTTACTTTCTCGCCTCCTCCTTCTCCTCCTCCTATTGCTCCTCCTTTTCCTTCTTCTTTTTCTCCTCCTAGCGATGACGACAACGAGTCCACCCAACTTATGATATTCTCTTTCTTTATAACTCTCTTCCTCCTCTTTTATAACCATGTCTTTCTCTTCTCCTCCTCTGTTATCTCCTTTTCATCCTCGTCTTCCCCTCTTTCTCCCCCTCCCACGATAACGATGAGTCCCTTCTCAACTCTCCATATTCGCTTTCTTCATAATTCTCTTCCTTTTTTACCATCACTATTTCCTCCAACTTCTCTACCTTCCTTCATCGCCTCCTCTTCCTACTCGTCCTGCCCCTCCTCCTCCTCTTCTTCATCTTTGTCTTCCTCCCCTTCTTCTTCTTCCTCCTTCTCCCCACCTCCTCCTCCCCTTCTTGATCTTTTTTCTTCCTCCTCGTCCTCTTCCTCCTCTCCCTCCTTTCCTTCACCTCTTCTTCTTCCTCCTCCTCCCTCAGTGTTCGTCTTTCTGTTTAAACATGTTTCAACACTAGTCAGATTCTATTCATACAATATAACTCATACAAGAATCAATGTCTCGTGCTAAGGAACTTGGATCACCTAAAAATTAGACACCCCAGCTTAATTCACCTGAATGGCAACCACTAGCCTAATGCTAACCTAACCCAAATTAATCTAATGCTAGCCTTACTGAACCTAAAATAACATAATTTAACTCTAACATAACCAAGCTAACCTAACCTAAACAAATATAACCTAATATAAGTTAATCTGAGCGAACCTAACCTACTATTAACCTAACCTAATATTTAACCTAACCTACTGTTAACCTAGCCTACTATTACTTCACCATACCTAAACTAACCTTGGAGATGTAAACAGAGAAACTAGGAAATGTAAACAGAAAAACCTAGTAGATGTAAACAGAGAAACCAAGTAGATGTAAACAGAGAAACTTAGGCGATGTAAACAGAAAAACCTAGTAGATGTAAACAGAGAAACCTAGGAGATGTAAACAGAGAACCTAGTAGATGAAAACAGAGAAACCAGATACCAGATAAACAACGAAGTTATAGAGAAATCCGACTGTGAGAAAGATTTAGGAGTAATGATAAGGCGGATTCTTAAAACAAGTAAACAATGTGTATTTGCTAGAAACAAGGCTCACAAAGTACTTGGGTTCGTACAAAAGAGTGTTAGTTATAAGGCTAGCGAGACCACCCTGAAACTCCTAAAACTATATCTTGCGTTTGCGAGACCTCACTTGGATTACGCAATTCAATTCTGGTCACCGTACTATAAAATGGATATAGAATCCCTAGAAAGAATTCAGAGGAGAATGACAAGACTAATCCCGGGCATTAGGAACCTTGAGTACAGAGACAGGTTAAAGCATCATAATTTGCACTCCTTCGACAGACATAGAGAGAGGGGCGATATGATCAAGGTGCATAAATTGAAGGCAGTGCGAAACAAACGGGACATTACAAAGGTACTTAAACTATCCAACCAGGAGCGAACTCGTAACAGTGGTATTAAATTAGACTAAATATAGATTTAGGCGCTAAATTGGTAGACATTGGTTCGGAAATAAAAACACAAGAATATAAGAAAATAAGGAGTCTGCAATAGGCCGGTTGGCCTGTGCATGGCAGCTCCTGTCGAGAGTTACTATCACTCTCTATCATCCATGAATCTATCTAGCCTAGTTTTAAAACTTTAGAGCGTCCCAGCACTTACTACAAAGTTGCTAAGCTTGTTCCACTCGTCCACCACCCTATTTGTGAAGCAGTTCCTTCATATCTCCCTCCTAAACCTAAACTTATCCAACTTAAATCATTTGCTACAATCCTATCCTGCTCGGATATTATAAGAACTTTATCTATATCGCCTTTATTGATTCCTTTCACCCACTTAAGTACTTCTATCATATCTCCCCGCACTCTTCGTCTTTCTAGGGAATGCAAGTTTAGTTTCTTTAACCTATCTTGATATGGAAGGTTTCTAAGTCCCTGAATCATTTTCGTCATTCTTCGCTGCACCGACTCAAGTGAATTGATATCCATTCTATAATAAGGGCACCAGAACTGAACCGCATAATCGAGGTGCAGCCTGACTGGCGCAAGATATAGTTGCAATAAGACCTCTGCACTCTTATTACTTACGCATCTAGATATAAAGAACCTAATATTCTGTTTGCCTTATTTCGAACATTAACGCTCTGTTTTCTCGGCCGTAGGTCCGGGCTTACAAGTACCCCCAAGTCTCTTTCACAATTCCACTTCTCTAGGTTGATGTTGTTAAGGCTGTATACATTGACAGTATTCTTCCAATATTAAGTACGCTGCACTTGCTGGTGTTGAATTTCATTTGCCATTTTTCACTCCACTCGTGCAGTTTATTTAAATCCTCCTGTAATGCATATGCATCCTGCCCTGAATTAATCTGCCACCCTATTTTGGTGTCATCCGCAAACTCGCTTATGTCACTGCTGATCCCAGTATCTAGATCGTTTATGTAGATTATGAAGAAGAGTGGGCCCAGTACTGACCCCTGGGGAACCCCACTGGTTACACAACCCCACTCAGATTAAACACCATTTACGCTGATCCTCTGTGTTCTATCGGTGAGCCATGATTTTATCAAATTTAAGACTTTCCCCTCGATACCATGGGCCTTAACTTTTCTCTGTCAAACTCTTTGCTAAAGTCTAAGTAAATAACATCGTAATTTTCGTCATTATCTACTACCTCGAAGACTTTCCTAAAAAACGTCAGCAGATTTGTTAGACAAGATTTTCCCTTTATAAACCCATGTTGAGAGTCGCAGATTAATTTGCTTTCTCTAAATGCGATCGGATGCTATTTGCTAAAATTGATTCAAGAAATTTCCCCACTACTGACATAAACTAATTGGCCGGCAATTTTACGCTGATGCTCTGTCTCCCTTTTTGAATATGGGTACTACATTTGCCTGTTTCCACAAGTCTGGCACAACTCCCGTGTCTAATGATTTTGTAAATAAATTTACGAGGGGTCCGCTAATCTGTTCCTTACACTTTTTCAAAACTAGAGGGAAAATTTCATCCGGGCCTGGGGATTTTGTCTTCTTTAATTTATTTATCTTCTTAAGAAAATCCTCTTTTCTGATAGTGATATTCTTTAATTTCTCTTCTTCATTTCCCCTAAATATCAGTTCCACCTCTGGAATTTCCTCGTGAATTTCTTATGTGAAAACTGATAAAAAGTAGCTGTTTAATGCTTTGCATATTTACTTACTGTCATCGATCACTTCCCCCCTCCCTGACGTTAAGGGCCCCACTTTGTCCTTGACCTTTCTCCTATATACTTGGAAAAATCCCTTGGTTTTTCACCTTCGATTCTCTTGCTATGCTGATTTCGTAGTCCCTCTTTGCCTTCCTTACATTTTTCTTAACATTCCTAGATAGTTCATTATACCTATTTCTGAGCTGCTCCTCCCCTCCCTTTAATTTCTATTAAATTCCTTTCTTTATTCCTATGTCATGTTTAAATTTTCTGGTCATCCACCTTGGCTCATTCTTATTTGACCTAATTTATCTGTATGGTATATTTTGTTCCTGTGCTTTATGTAGTATACGAGTGAATATATTATGGTCATGATCAATTGTTGTGTCGCCTGTGACATCACCCATTCCTACCCGGGACTGACCTGCCTGTTCCCAGGCTACCTCTCCTAGGTACCTTCTTAACCCCTCATAATTCGCCATTCGAAAGTCTGGGACCATATTGTCATTGTTTTTCGTTTCCCAATTTAGGGTGAACCTGATTTCTCTATGATCACTGTTCCCTAGTTCTTCCCTTATTGTGATATCTCTGATAATATTTTCTTTATTTGTTATTGCTAGGTCTAATAAGAACATAAGAACATAAGAATGGAGGAAACTGCAGCTGGCCTATTGGGCCATACTGGGCAGTCCCGTTTGCACCCAACCCCTATTGCTTATATGAGCATCCAACCTATGTTTGAAGCAATTCAGCGTATTCGAGTTAATGATGATATTTGGTAACTTGTTCCATTCATCCACTACTCTGTTTCCAAACCAGTGTTTACCTATTTCACGCCTAAATCTAAATTTGTCTAATTTAAAACCATTGCTACGAGTTCGCTCCTGGTTGGATAGTTTGAGTACATGTGTAATGTCCCCTTTGTTTAGCCCTGCCTTCCACTTATACACCTCTATCAGGTCGCCCCTCGCTCTACGTCTCTCAAGGGAGTGCAAATTAAGATGCTTTAACCTGTCTCTATACTCAAGGTACCTAATGCCAAGGATTAGTCTTGTCATTCTCCTCTGAATTCTTTCCAAGGATTCTATATCCATTCTGTAATACGGTGACCAGAACTGAACTGCGTAATCCAGGTGTGGTCTCACAAGAGCAAGATACAGTCTTGTAAATAACACTCCTTTGTATGAACCCATGTACTTTATTAGCCTTGTTATGAGCAAAAACACATTGTTTACTTGGCTTAAGGTTCCTACTTATCATTATACCTAAATCGCTCTCGCAGTCGGATTTCTCTATGGCATCGTTGTTCATCTGGTATCTGGTTTCCCTGTTTACATCTCCTATACTGAGTACTTTACATTTGTCGACGTTGAATTTCATCTGCCATTTTTCAGACCATTCAAAAAATTTGTTTAGATCTTCCTGTAGTTTTGCCTAGTCCTCGTCAGATTTGATAACACGTCCTATTTTAGTGTCATCAGCAAATTTACTTATGTTGCTGTCTATGCCGATATCTATGTCGTTTATGTATATAATAAATAATAATGGTCCAAGTACTGAGCCTTGGGGAACTCCACTTGTGATGTTGCTCCAATGGGACTTATTGCCGTTAATGCTCACTCTCTGTTTCCTGTCCTGTAACCACGCCCTAATCCATTTAAGGATGTCACCTTTGATGCCATGAGCTTCTACCTTTCTAATTAGTCTTTCGTGGGGGACTCTGTCGAAGGCTTTGCTAAAGTCGAGATATACCACATTATAATTGTGCCCCTCGTCCACCGATTCGAAAACTGATGAAAAGAATGTTAATAGATTAGTTAGGCAAGAACGTCCGCTTGTGAAGCCATGCTGGGAATCATTGATCAATAGGTGCTTCTCCAGGTGATTTCGAATAGAGTTTGAAATGATTGCTTCCAGTAATTTGCCTACTATTGATGTTAGACTGATTGGGCAGTAGTTTGCTATCCTCCAGGATTCTGGTACTACACCTGTTTTTAAGGACATGTTAAACAACTTTGCTAAGGGCATACTAAGCTCTTCCTTACATTCCTTTAATACTCTGGCAAATATCTATTTGCTTACTAACATCGTTACTAGTCACTACAATCTCACTTAATTTGTTTTCTTCACTATCTCTGAATAGAGTCGGTGCCTCGGGTATCATGTTTAAATTTTCGGTGGTGAAAACTGTTGAAAAATATTTATTCAAATTATTGCTCATTTCTCCATCATTACCAGTGAGCTCGCCGGAGTCTGACCGTATTGGTCCAATCTTTTCTCGTGTTTTAGTTTGATACATCTGGTAGAATCCTTTGGAGTTTGTCTTCGCCTCCCTTGCTATCCTTACCTCATTATTCCTCTTTGCTTTCTTTATCTCGGTTTTAACCCTACTCGCCAATACCCTATAATAGTCCCGGAGGTGAATTTCGTCACGATTTATCCTTCTACAAATAGCCTTCCTTTTGCCAATGATGTTCTTTAAATAATTATTTAGCCATTTAGGGTCATTGTTGTCTGATCTGAGTTTTTTGTATGGTATGTTCTGCCTTTGTGCATTAAGTAACTCACTATTTAAATTGTCGTGGAACTCGGCAATCTCAGATCTCGTTATCAGGTCCGTGTCATCCGTCAGGTTCACGGCCAAGGGCGACACCCCCTCTCTCAGCTGCCTCTTTAAACTGTCAAAGTTTGCCCTTCTGATATCTGGTACTTTAGTGGAATTTTCCTTACGTCTGCCCTGAAAATCTAACTGGAATCGAATTTCTTTGTGATCGCTGTTTGCAAGTTCGTTCCCTACCTCGACATTGCTAATAAGGTTTTCTCTGTTCGATAGAACTAAGTTCAGTATATTATTACCCCGTGTGGGTTCGGTTATATGTTGACTTAGGAAACAGTCCTGGATCGTCTCGAAATCCTGTGATTCTGAGTTACCCGTAAGGTCAGTCCAATCTATTTGGCCAAGGTTAAAGTCGCCTACTATACAGACTTTGTTGTGTATGGAAGCCCAGTGCGTTTCATCCCAGAGAAGTCGCTCATTGACGCTATCAAGATTGGGGGGTCTATATATTACTCCTGTGATTAATTTTTCCCGACCGTCGCTTAATTCTATCCAAATTGTTTCTGTATTCCTCTCAGTTTTTATTTCCTTATTTATTTCACACTTCAGATTATCCCTAACATAGATTGCTACTCCGCCTCCTTTCCTGGTCTGCCTATCCGTATGGAACAGTTTGCAACCCGCAATTTGGTATTCGACTGGTAACTCACGTGTGTCTAGGTTGATCCATGTTTCAGTGAATGCAATTATATCGATTTTTTCGGTACATACCAAGACCCTAATATCATCCATTTTGTTTCTCATACTTCTACTGTTAGCGTAGTATACATTTAAGTTAGTCGTGTTCTGAGTCCTCCCCTTACCGCGTTTAGTTTTAAACTTCCTGTCTAATTTAGTTTTGTCATCATTCCTAACACTATTTCCCTGTAGTCTTTCACTTTGTTTACCCGCTCCCACTGCAGTCTCCTCCACCCCCGTGCCCATATGTTCTCTTAGCAGTTTAAAGACTTCAATATCTTTTGAACTGCCCCCTCTAGAGCCCCAGCCAGGGTTGCTACTCCATCCCTAGACAGGTGCACCCCATCCCTAGCATAAAGGTCCCTTCTGCCATAGAAGTTGTCCAAGTTGTCAATGAATGGGACTAATATTGACTTGCAATATCTGTCAAGACGGTCGTTGACACCAACCACCCTTGACAACCATTCACTGCCAACTCTCCTTCTAGGCAGGACACAGCATATGATAGGGATCCCTCCCTTAGTCCTAATACGATCTATGGCTGCCTTGAACTTATCAAGAAGCTCCTCGCTCCTACACCGGCCAATATCATTGCCTCCTGCACTGAGGCAGATAATGGGTTTGTTCCCATTACCAGACAAGATATTGTCAATCCTGTCAATTATATCCCCCACCCCAGCTCCTGGCAAACACACCCTCATCCTATTTTTGTTTTTACCACAAAAGGCCCTGTCCATGTACCTTACCTGTGAGTCACCAACAATTAAAGTTTTTATACCTTCCTTGTCATCCCTGTCCCTGACTGTACTAACGTCCAATTCGTCTATCAAGGGACTGAACGGGTTGGTACACTTAGCTGTTGTTGTCGTTGTTGTCGTATCCTTGGTGTGCTTCTTCACCACCAGCTTTGTCTTCCCACTACTCACAACTTTCCACTCGCTTGAGTTTTCGTCAGACACTGGCTTTACTGGTTCAGCCTCTCCTTTTAACTTTGCCAGCTCTTTCCTTAATTTCAGGTTCTCCAACGTGGCCCTCTCAATTTCTAATTTGGCCCTCGCCAATTCTTCAATGGACCACTCCAGTTTGGTCAACAAACTCTCATACCCAAGACCGCACATAGCACTGGCCATATCTGATAATTATCCTCGGGAGCTAACCCTGCCGTAACCTTTCCCCTAGTGAGGTCAGAACACAACTGGTGAGGTTAGCTCTAGTAGGCTGTGTAATTAGTTGTTTCAAAAAATTGTCCTGCACTGCGTCTAGGAAGTCTTCAGATTCATAGTCACCTACAATGTTGTCCCAGTTAATATTTCTGAAGTTGAAAACCCCCTAATGCACAGGCTGTTGCATTTTGCTGCCCTACTCATTTCCTGCCATATGGGCTGAGCTGATTCTTTCAAAAGATTTGGGGCCTGTAAATCACTCCCATAATTAGTTTTTCTCTTCCTTCAACCCTTTATTGAATTATTAATACAACATTTTAATATATCCCTGACGAAGAGTGCAACCCCTCCCCCCTTCCTACCTTCCCTGTCCTTGTGAAAAAGGTTGTACCCTTCTATGTGGTACTCTGATACAAAGTTCTTGCTCGCCAGATTCATCCAAGTTTCGGTGATTGCTATGACGTCTACATTCTCGATATATAAAACCGCTCTCAGCAAGTCTATTTTATTTCTAACGCCCCTACTGTTTGTGTAGTATACATTTAAACCTACCCTTCCCTGGTCCTGTTTTACCCCTTGTCCTGAGTAACCAATTTTACTACCCAGGACCTGCTTGTTTTTTTACTCCCACTTACCCCGACCTCTCTCTTTATTGACGAAATCCCCCCTTTGGATTGACAAAATCACACTCCAGGGATGCAGACAACGTCTTTACCCCCACGCGAGAGAAGTGTACTTCGTCACGACTGTACAGGTAGTCGTTGCCATAGAATGGTTGGCAGTTATCAACGAATGCCTAACCATTGCTTGTACAATGTTTTTCCAGTCCGCAATTTATAGCAATTGCCCTGGACAGCCATTCACGACAAATTCCTCGTCTAAGCAAGGCACCACATACTATCGGGATCCCTCCCCCATCTCTAACCTTCCCCAGCGCCTCCCTATACCTCTTGAAAAGTTCCTCACTCCTAACCTTTCCTATGTCGTTACCTCCCACACTAAGGCACACCACTGGATTGGTACCCTCCCCTGACCGTTCCGGGTCCAGCAGGAGGACTTGTTGAAAGGTCTTCTTAGTTCAGGAGCAAGAGAGGCTTAAGTACAGAGGGTGACCTTACTAAACATGAGGTCAGGTCATAATCATGACATCCACTAATCTGCACACCAACACCACCACACAAGCAGAGGAGCTTAAGAGAAAGGGCGACGTGACTAGTCAAGTTTAGTCAGGTCAAAAATATGGGACCCATATTCATGTTGATAGATTCGGTATGTTTAATGAGATAAGATTCTATAATGTTCCTACTAACGATTGAATTAAAGAGGCATAATCCCAGATAATGCAAAGCTTGCAGTATTATTTCTCATATGAATAAACAAAGCATTGGATTCTTGCCTGTCCTAACACTATATTTATGTTGTTTAAGTCTCGCTATAAGATCTTTACCCGTCTGGCCTAAGTAGAACATATTACATTCCTTGCAAGGAACCTTGTAAATGCATCCACCTGCATTGTTGGGGGAGTTTTTAATTCGAATTTGTTTTACAGTGCATGAGTTATTAAATGTTAAATTTACGTTCCAGGTTTTCAGTTGTATAGGAATTTGAGATAAATTTTTGTTAAATAGTAATACTAAGATATTCTTACTGTCTTGGGGAGGTTTAGGATCAGTTCTATAAAAAGATTCCTTAGCGATGTTAAGGCATTTGTCTATAAAAGAATTATGGTATTTTAGTTCAATCCAATTTTATAGATAGTTGCCTCTGAAGATGTCTTGAGTTGCCTCTGAAGATGTCTTGAATAAAGACGAAAGCTAAGGTGCTCCGTTGTTTCCCTTTTCCCGTGTGATTTTATCAAGACCTGTGCGGACCTGTGTTCCTGTCAGTGTTAGTGACATAGTGACATGGCAGCTGCTGACGAGTACTCGACCACCTCTCACCTTCTCCAGCTTTGTCTTGCCTTGCAAGACCGACTGGAGAAGGTTGAGAAGGAGGTCCAGAGTCTCAAGGGCGAAAACTTAGCCTTGAAGCTAGTTTTAGAGGAGAAGAAAACCTTTGCCAGTGTCGTGAAGGACGGTGAAGTTGAAGTGGATTCATGGAAGGTAGTTGCTGCTAGTGCTACAAAATGCACTCTAAAAAGGCACTCAGCTGTAGACCTAAACAACAGGTTCAGCACCTTAAGTGACGAGTGTGAGGAAGGTGCTAGTAACACCACGAGTGCTACTCCCTCTGTTAGTGTGGAGAGAGGGAGTAGCGCAGGTAAGAAATCACCACACTCAGGTAAGGTCAAATGTGTTTCTGTCATGGGAGACTCGATGGTGAAGTATTTAGGTAACAATCTCTGCACTAAAGTTAGGAAGCTCGAGTGTCTCCCCGGGGCAGGGATAGGTAGAGTACTGGAGAGAGTGGAGAACGTCATTGATGACTGTGGAGACAACCCCATAGTCTTACTCAGTGCAGGAGGCAATGACGTAGGTAAGCTTACCAGTGTCGAACTGCGTAAACTGTATAGGGAAGCTCTAGATAAGATTAGGGTGAAGGGTGGAACTCCTATTGCTTGCTCTATCCTACCTAGACGTGGTGCCAGTCGTGAATGGATGTCCCGTGCAATTGGTTTCAATTGCTGGTTGGAAAAACAGTGTAAAGAGCTGTCGACGCCATTCATTGATAGTTGGAGCCTGTACTATGGTGATGATAGTATGTATGCAAGGGATGGGGTGCATTTAAGTAGGAAGGGGGTGGCGGTGCTAGCGAAGATAGTTGGCAGGGTAGTAAAGGTGGGGTTTTAATATGTCCAAATCCCATCAATGGTAAAGAGAGGAAAATACCATGTGAAAATAACAGCAGTGAAACAGAAGTAGATAATGCCGAAAATATAGTTAGTCATAATAACAAACATCAAAGTAATAAATGTAAAACAGATAGAAACGGAAGAAATATATTGAGTGTTTATTATACTAATAGTAGAAGCTTGTGTAACAAAATGGACCAGCTCAGGGCCATTGTTGGTAAAGAGAACATAGATATAATTGCAATAAAGGAAACATGGATAAATTCAAACAGCAAACATTTTTTAGTAGAATTTCATATTCCAGGATATAACCTATTTAAATTTGACAGAGTAGGAAGGAGAGGGGACGGTGTAGCAGTGCATATCAGGGTGTCATTATAAAGCTGCAATAAATCAAACATTAAAACAAATAGCGACAATGAAAGTATTTGGGTAGAGATTGGTGAGGACAATGAGTCAGTAGTCATTGGTGTTATATATAGACCACCTAATTTGAGTAGGAACGATGGTAAATTGCTATGGGAGGAAATAAGGAAGGCATCTGATAGAAACAATGTATGTATTCTAGGCGATTTCAACTTTTCAGGCTTAGATTGGAAAAATCAACTTAGCGATAATGAATCTGAAGATTTTCTAGAAGTAGTACAAGATAGTTTTTTTTATATCAATTCATAAACTCGCCCAGTAGAGGAAATAATATCCTCGATTTAGTTCTCAGTAATAATGAAAATCTAGTAAAAGATGTTGGGATTGGAGACGAACTAGGAAACAGTGATTAAAAAGCCATATATTTTAACATCATATGGAATGGCAGGAAGAGGGAAAATTCGGCCTTGATCCCGAATTTTAGGAAGGCTAATTAAGGTAGCTTAAGGAGAGACCTAAGGGATGACCCTATGGTCAAAAGATTAATCCCCCCCACACCTCCGGAAACTGTCAACTTAGGACGGGAAAACCCCGAATTTAATTTAGCAGCTACTTATGAACAATTTATTGCGACAATCCATAATGCTCAAAATAAACACATCCCTAAAAGAAAATTCAGATCGATACGGAACCAACCAAAATGGATGAATAATAGACACTTAGATCTTCTAGGGAAAAAGAAAGGAGTATATAGAAAAGTTAAGAAAGACGAAAATCACTTACTTGGTTACTATCAGAACCTAACAAGACAGGTAAAAACAGAAATTAGGAAAGCAAAGAGAAATTATGAAATCAAGGTAGCAAACGAATCGAAAAATAACCCCAAAGCTTTTTATCAACAGTATAAATCAAAGGTTAGAGATGCAATAGGTCCCCTTAAAACTACGACAGGAGAAATGACTGATGATGAGTTAGAAATGTGTAGTACGTTAAATAGTCATTTTCGCTCTGTATTCACAAATGAAAACCTAGCACAGTTACCAGAAGTTCATAAGGTATATAACGACAGTATAGAAAATATGTTGATGAATATCAATATTACTAGTAACGATGTGCTTAAAGTAATTAACAAACTGAAGTAATCCATTAGCAGTTTTATTTAATAAGTCATTAGAATCGGGCCTAGTGCCAGAAGCTTGGAAACTTGCAAATGTAGTTCCGATTTTCAAAAAAGGTGATAAATCAATTGCATCAAATTACCGTCCCATTAGTCTCACGTCAATCATAGGCAAGTTGCTAGAGTCAATTATTGCTACAAAAATCAGAAGCCACCTTGAAACATTCAACTTAATTCATTCTTCTCAGCACGGGTTCACCCAGGGACGTTCTTGTCTCACAAATTTGCTTAGCTTATTCTCAGAAGTATATGAAGCGGTAGATAATGATAAGTCATACGATATAATTTACTTAGATTTCAGTAAAGCATTCGATAGAGTCCCTCATGAGAGATTGATAAGGAAGGTAGGAGCACATGGAATAGGAGGATCATTATTAAAATGGATTAGGTCATGGTTAACTGGTAGGAAACAAAGAGTCAGCATAAATGGATTAAAGTCAGACTGGGGTGCGGTCAAAAGCGGAGTTCCCCAGGGATCTGTATTGGGCCCTCTGCTGTTTGTTATGTTCATTAATGATCTTGATTTAGGTATAACTAGTAGGATTAGTAAATTTGCAGATGATACCAAAATGGGGAGAGTGATAAATTCAGACAGTGACTTTGAACACCTTCAAAGAGATCTAGATACCTTACATGAGTGGTCAGTAGACTGGCAAATGAATTTTAATGCTGATAAATGCAAGGTACTACAGATAGGGAAGACGAATACAAACGTTAAGTATAAACTAGGTAACACGGAAATAGAAAACTCAGAATGTGAAAAAGATCTAGGTGTATTTGTTGGCAACGACTTGAAACCTAGAAAACAATGTATTAGCGTTCGCAACAAGGCAAACAGGATTCTTGGGTTCATATCTAGGAGTGTGAGTAACAGAACTGCTGACGTTATCTTGAAACTTTACCTAGCATTAGTGAGGCCACACATGGATTATGCTGTTCAATTCTGGTGTCCTTATTATAGAATGGACATAGATTCTTTGGAAAGAGTACAAAGAAGAATGACAAAAATGATCCATAATATTAGAAACCTTCCATATGAAGAAAGACTGAAAAGCTTAGGCTTGCATTCATTAGAGAGGCGTAGAGTTAGGGGAGATATTATAGAGGTGTTCAAGTGGGTAAGCGGGATTAACAAGGGTAAAATGGAAGATGTTCTGAAGCTCAGTAATAACGAAATATCTAGAACAAATGGCTTTAAATTAGATAAATTCCGATTCAGAAAGGATATAGGCAAGCACTGGTTTGGTAATAGAGTTGTGGATATGTGGAATAGGCTACCGAGTGCTATAGTAGGATCGGGGACGCTAGGGAGCTTCAAGACGAAGTTGGATAGGCACATGGAAGTGCTGGGATGGGTGTGAAAGGGATCTGCCCTGTATGGGCCAGTCGGCCTCCTGCAGTATCCCACTTTCTTATGTTCTTATGTTCTTATGTTCTTATATTCCTCACCAATGAATTCCGGACCGTATATTCTAAGAGCAGGTAAAAACATTGATGAGAATAATGACTGTTTGTCTCTATTATGGTGGGCAGAATAATAATGAATATATGAGCACACATTAGTATGTTTCCTATAAATACTGAACTTAAAGGTCTTTCCTACTCTGTGGATGATCAGACAGTCTAGGAATGGTAATTTGCAGACACTTTCTAATTCCACAATGAATTTGATCGAGGGGGCTAAGTTGTTAAGTAGAGGTAGAAAGGCTTTTAAATCCTCATTACATGGCCAAAGACATATTACATCACCTAGATATATAAACCAATCTGCTGAAGGTGGTAAAATATTACTTAGTAGTTTCTTCTAAAAAAAATCCATATATAAGTTGCGCAACACTGGTGAGAGTGGATTACCCATCACCATACCATTTTTTTTAGCATAATATTCTCCATTGAATTCAAATTTACAATCCTTAATACACAGTTTGATAAGCTCAATGAAAACATATTTTGAGACGGACAAGGGAATAGTCTCTCGGGAATGTGTGAGGAACTTAAGCAAATCATCAATGGGACTTTTGTAAAGAGTGATGTTACATCAAAACTGACCAGTTTAAAATCATAATTAATGTGTAAGCTATTGAGTTTATCAACTAAATCCACATTATTCTTAATATTAGAGTTTGATATGTGGCCAACTAGGGAGTTTAGTAAAAAATTAACTATTTAGACAACCTATAAGTGATTAACCCAACTGAGATAATAGTGAGGGGGTTGCTGGGTTATTTGGCTTGTGAGTCTTGATAAGCCCGTACATGTATGACAGTGATGGGGACATTGAAGAAAAGTGTTTAATGAGATTATATTCGCCTTTCAACAGAGACTCAAGTTTTTTGTTTAATTGAATGTTAACTGTGTTGAGAGGATTATTTATGAGCTTAGAATTTGTTGCAACATCATATAAAAGGTCAGTCATTTTATGTAGATAATCATCTTTGTTGGAATTATCTGATTTATTAACATGTAAATCCATATTTTTCTTCAGGGCTTGGATTGGTTTGGTAAATCTTTCCGGACAATTTGGAACACAAGGCTTAGACATAGTAGGAAAGTCAGCACCACTACTCAGCAAACATACCTCTACCTTCCATTCATCAGCTGATGTTTGTTTTGAAATTCTCTGAAACGAATAGTTTCCAGGTAAGAAAGATTTTGGTTTCTGAATAAATTATGATGATGTGTTTCAAAACTTTTTTAGGGTCCATGAAGATCAAGCGAGTAAATGTTAAAAATGGTGCGCTTCTTTATTTCGAGCATTTTTTTTTTCGGGGGAGGGGGGAGGAACTATTTTGATGTATTTTCAATATAATTGAATCAATAATAAGTACATTTTGATTTTAATGCATTAATAAAGGAAAGTATTTTCTTAACATTACTAAACAGGGGAAATGTGGGGTTAAGAGAACAGAAATCAACCTAACCTAACCGAACCGAACCGAACATAATCTAATCTAACCTAACCAGGTTTCTACACCTTGCATTGATTCATCTTGCTTTGGTTATGAATATTGACACCTGTCCCGGATTATATCTACAATTTGTATGTATAATAATTCTTCCTCTATGAGCTTTTTGTTATCATATAACAACACAGCCACGATGTAACACAGTACTATAAATCATTATAATTTGATCGTAATTTGATTGGAAATATAGTAACAAAAGTAACTTATGAAGTGCAAGGAGAGATTTCTCCTCCTCTGTAAAAACTCGAGTCATAGTTGCCGTCATAATCATGTAAACATGGCTGTCGTAATGGTGTAATTGAAACATGATTGCCTGAAATTTCAGTGTTCGAATCCTTACTCATAACTGAAGAAAATGCAACAGATTACCCGATCCGGGGTTCAAGCCGATGTTCTGAATATGGGTAATCCACTGCAGGAAATCTCGGATCGAGGAATCGTGATTGGCTCGTCTGAGCCGAGAGCAAATCCCAGGCTCAAATCACCGTTCTGAATTCAGGCCTTAGTTCCCGAGTTGCCCTCACCAAGCTTGGTGTGCTATTGAAAAAGGCTTTGCATAGGCCTGCCCATACAGTAAGAATACTCATGACTGCCCCTTCCCCCCTCACCCCACTTATGCTTCCCTGTTCATTAAGCCAGGAATTTTCGTTCAAAATTTTAACAATATCACAATTCCCCCCCCCCCCGAAAATGAAAGCACTCTTCTCATGTGCTGAGAGAAAAAAATATAGATATATAACTCCCCCAGATGAGTCCCGTTATATTAACTATTCTCTTCTGCCCCCCCTGTAACACCCTGGAGACAGCCTAGCCGTCCTACACCATCCGGCACCCGTTGCCTGCAGCTTTGGTTAATGTTAGTCTTTTCATATGACAATCTACCCCCCCCCCCCTAAAAATAGACAGCACTGTCCTCATGTGCTGAGAGGAAAAAAATATAGGACTACCCTTCCAGTATGCACCATTGTCACATCCTCAACCCAACAAATTTCAACTTTCCTAGAGCTATCTTTCAAAATACCCTGGTATTAGTAAAACCCATCCTCAGCCATCAAGCTGCCTTTTTGCATGGTTCTTTTTTCCTAGAGGACCAGTGTCAAAAATAATGCCCGACTCACTTTCAAACGTTCTCACTTCTGCAGCTCCAGACACTGAAACAATCGACTCATTCCATACCTCCGACCTTCATGTCAAGAGAAGAACCCTCTGATAAATGCACCAGTCCATATGATTGAGGACCTGGCCTTATAATCATTCTCGGCACCCAGCTCTGTCTTGACACCAAACTCACAACCCAACTCACATCCCTGACATATCTATCTCTTGTTTCCTCTCCGTCCCAACCCATGACTCCTCCATTGCTCATCTTTTTCTAGTCCCCGCTATGCTCGCTAGCGTCACCCTCGGCAGCCTGTCTGACTCTCGTCACCATGCTTGTCTGCTGAGGAGGCTCCTAATCTTCACTCTCTGGCTCATCCACCACCGGGTTTCCTAAGGGCTTCAGGGGTTAAGCAGCCTTCAAATTGTTCCGGTGTTCCACCCTCGCGGCCAGCTTTTCCCCATCACTCCGCTCAGTGTGGTACAGGCCTGGCTTAGAGTTGAAGACATCGACAATATGCCGCCTCGTGTTGAACCAGTGACTCTGCATCTTGCATCTCTCTATACTGGAAAACTTCCCAGTCACTCTCCTGAACCCTCTCCTCTCCCTTCCTTCTGTTGATTTCCTTGTGCCTCTGCATATTGTTCTTCACTGCCTCTTAAAACCTCTGATGCCTGTCCCTGATCACCATAACCCACTCATATACCGGCTCCGGGTCTACTTGTGGTATAGGGTCAAACCGCAGCTTCAATTTCCTTCCGTAGAACAACAGGTATGGGGAAAACCCTGTCGCGGCATGTGGAGTCTCATTGTACTGTGCAACTACCGCCGGCAGGTACTCGGGCTACTTCTTCTTCTCCTCCTCCTCCTATTGGGTGGCTAACAGTTCACGAAGGGTCCTATTGAACCGTTCCACCATGCCATTTCCTGCAGATGATACGCAGAAGTTCTGATCTTCTTCACCCTGAATGTAGCACAAATTTGTCTGATACGTGCACTGCTGAAATTCCGGCCCTGGTCACTCAGTAGCCGATCAGGTTTACCAGCGGCATAGAAGATTTGGTTCACAAGGATCTTGGCTATTATCGAGGTTTTCTGGACCCTTGTGGGGAATGCCCAAGTATATCTGCTGGACACGTCAGTCATTGTCAGCACGTTCTCTATTCCTTGTCACTTGTCAAACAAGGTGAAATCTGCTACCAGCATCTGTAGCAGCTCAACAGCATCAATTGTCCCTAGATGCAACTGTGGTTTGGGAACCTCGTCGTTTGCCATCCTGCACCTTTCGCAGCTAGCTAGATAGTCCCGCACAGTCGCCTCCATTCCTGGCCAGAAGCCTCGCTACAGCACAAGCGAAAGGGTACGATCCCACTCCTGGTGCCCGAACTCATCATGGCACGCTCTAATCAATTCCCCCTGGAACCTTGGCGGTAACGCTGGCACCTCTCCCCATAGATTCGTTTCTTTACGCCATCTGAACCACACGGCATCCTCCTCAACTATCAAGGGTTGCCTCACTCGGTATAACTTATGAAACTGGATTTCCACCGAGTGGCCTCTTCCTGAAGCTCTCATGCCACCCATCTCAATTTCTCCTTTAAACACTTCGTACCTTCCTGTTCCCTGTGCATCCCATCTACCGTTCACAGTTCACTCCTCCCAGCCACATTCTCCTCCACTACATTCATTGTCGTGTATGCCTCTTCACTCTTTTCTACGTTGCTTTTCCCCGCCTTGTATTTGATGGTGAAATCAAACTGCTCAAGATCAGCATTCTACCTGTACTTTTCGCTGCTCCTAGCTTAGCGTTCTCTCTATGACTCATTGGGTTGTTATCCGTGTAGACAGGGAAATGTTTCCCCGCCAGATAATCCCTGAACTTATCCACTACTGCCCATTTGAATGCTAAACATCCTTAACTTACGGGAGCTATAGTTTGTCATATTTCTCTCTGATTTCCTAAGGAAGCAAGAGATTAGAAAACAAAGTGGGGAGAGAAACCATTAGGGAGGAGTTTCGAAAGCAAAGACTTGAGCCATACCCTGTCAAATGCCTTGGAGATGTCGAGGGCCATGACGAAAGTTTCCCCATAATTCCTGAGAGAGGATAACCAAAGATGGGTGCAGTAGGAGAGCAGATCACTAGTTGATCTCGCCCAGCGAAAGCCATACTAGTGATCCGACAAAAGAGAATGGCGTTCAAGGTGACGGAGAAAATGGGAGTTCAAGATAGTTTAGAAAATCTTGGAGAGGGATTAAGTTAGGGCAATGGGGCGATAGTTAGAGGGAATAGAATGGTCACCCTTCTTCGGGATGGTATGAACCAAGGCATGCTTCCAAGAAGAAGGAAAAGTTGGGGTTTTGAGGCAGATGCGAAAGAGGCGAGCAAGCACAGGGGGAAGAGCTTCAGCACACCCCCTCAAAACACGAGGGGGTATTCCGTCCGGTCCATGCCCCTTACTCAAATCCAACCTGGATAACACAACGGCAACCGTAGCAATGCATAAACTCAGCGTCCCACCCTTCTTTCTCACTCCTACAATGAAGGTAGAGTAAGGACTCTCACTATGCTGGATTACTCTCTACTCTAACAACTAATTAACGTGCTTTTTCACCTCCGGTACCTGGTTCGGAGGGATCCTCCTGTACGGCACCCTAACTGGCCTATCTGTTGTTAATGGGACCTAAGTGCTGAACCCTGATGGCATTTCCTATAGGTTGGCCCTCACCTTCAAAAATGTCACTGAACTCCTCCCTGACATCCTGTTGGACTGTCCTCACATGCACATCCTCACAAGTGGCTGCCTCGACTTCCGTCCCGGAAGCCACCTTCCCAAATCGCCAATTTCTCCACAATCTCCTCGGACATTCAGACAGATTTACCATTAGTACCTGAGTCATGGCTCGCATTACTCTTACAACTGTAGGCAACACAACAACTTCCTTCAGGCATCCATCCTTCATTTCCCATCGCCAGGGCTCGATTACCGCTTCTTTGCTAGCTACTTGGCATAATGAGGGGACACATTCTGATAACAACCGACTACACTGGGGAGGGATAATTGGAATGTCACCTTTACCTGTTACACAACAACCCAGACTGATGGTTTCTTCCTCCCGGAAGCTCCTCACCTCCCGCTACAGTCTTCCCACTTGGCTGCACTCCCGGCTCTCTTTCATAAGCGGTACATATGCGGCCTTTCTATATGATATATGGATGGTTTTACAGCATTATAATCCCTTCTATTGTAATCCATGACCCTCAAAACCTACATTTCGACACCAAATTTGCCTCCCAGTGACATATATACAGTAAGCAGAGTCTTATGTCCTTTTTTTCGTGTCGGCCAATTTGAATTTTGCATCATACAAGAATTCCGAGAATATTTGAAGATGGCTCCCCTTCTAGATTTGATAAGCATGACCAGAGAAAGCCTGAAAAAAATGGCGCTTTTATCCGACCTGTACCAATAAATTGATATTTTGACGCTAAGCCGCCTGACTAAATAGGACACACAGTTTCGGTAGTATCATATATATATATATATATATATATATATATATATATATATATATATATATATATATATATATATATAGATAAATATATATATATATATATATATATATATATATATATATATATAGATAAATATATATATATTTATATATATATATATATATATATATATATATATATATATATATTTATATATATATATATATATATATATATGATCCACACAGAACCAATATAGTATCCCCATATGACCCACACAAAACCCACATAGGACCCACATAGAAGCAATACAGTTTTTTTTACACAGATCTTACAGATACCCACATAGTATCCACATAGGACATACAGAACCCACATAGGTCCCCAAAAAGAACCAATATAGTAACCTACACAGATCCTTCAGAGACCCACATAGTACCCGCATAGGACCCAAACAGAACCCACATAAAATCGATACAGAACCTACATAGGACCCACACAGATCCAATATAGTATCCGACATAGATCCTACAGACACCCATATAGTATCCACAGGACCCCCATAGAACCCACATAGGACCCACACAGAACCCATATAGGATCCATACACAATCCACTTAGAATCCACGCAGGACCCTAATAAGATACACACTAAGAGTTAACCAGAAACTCGCACGTCAAAGAGGGATATTAAAGCCCCCAAGGCAATGACCCATGTTCTCCCTGGGAAAGTTGTTATTTTTTCTCCGTTTTCTTTTTTATTTTTTATTATTGCCATTTCGTGGCTGGGTAGTCAAAGGCGAATACTTTCTTCCCTCTCTGTCTCTGCTTCATCCACTTCATAAACATCATTCATTAACTTCATTGATCCTCAACACTAATCTGAAACTTAGCTTTGAAGAATTTTCCTCTGATATATGTAATACTTTTAGCATTATTGAGAGAGAGAGAGAGAGAGAGAGAGAGAGAGAGAGAGAGAGAGAGAGAGAGAGAGAGAGAGATTACCATGACCCTGAAGACCAACATCGTGAAAGTAAATATTCGAGATGCAATGTTGTGGAAACATCAAGTGAGAGAGTTAAAGTGGCAAGGAGGGAGGTAGGGGAGATGGGAGGGAAAGAAGGATGAGAAGAGGGAGGCAGGTAGGGAGGAAGAGAAGGAAGGGAAACTAAAGAGAGGGAGGAGGGTATTAGGAAGGAAAGGAAGGAGAGCGGTGCGAAGAAAGAAGAAAGGAAGGAAAGTAGGGAGGAAGGGAAGGAGGAAGGAAGGGAGGATTGCAGGAAAGTGGAATAAAAGAAGTGAGCAGCTACAAATATAGATGGAAAGGCGGGAAGAGAGGCATAGGTTGGTAGGAAATTAAATGTAGTGTGGCGGTCGAGTGAATACAGCACTCGCCTCCAGTTCCATGGGTCAGTGATTCTATTCCCGGAAACTCCTAGTTCACCCATCTGTAAAAGGGTACCTAATTTTATAACTTGGGGAAGTGAATGCGGTAGAGTGCACCACCAACCCTGCTTCCTGTTCGTGTACCGAAGGCTTAGTATACCTGTGTGCTGTATCAATATTGTCCGTAACGGGCAATCATGCCGATGGGACCCACATTCTTTTCAAGGTAATTAAAAAGAAATATACATTATTTAGGTTGGTAGGAAATTAAACAGAGGTGTATGATGTTAACCTCTTAGACGGAAGTGTTGCATTTATGTATTTTGTTCTGGCTCACACCAGGTGATTTTTTCAGCTGAGTGAAACCCATGCCCTGTAAAGGGTGATTTTGGAATATATTGATAAAGAATTAAATAGGAATATAGGGAGGTGGAAACGTTGGAAAACAGGTAATTATGGAGGTGGACAGGTGGCTATGTAGATGGAAAGGTATAGTTGTAATTGACAGATGAATATGTAGGTGCACGGACAGGTAGGTAAGGATGTTCAGTATACTATACTGTAAGTATGTAGACAGATACACGATCATATCTGAAGGTAAGTACCAGTAGATAGGTGGAAGTCACACGTGCAGATGATTGAGCAGGAAAAATTATATAAGAAATATTTAAGGTTAGTTATGTATCCTACCTTCACAAAATGTATTTTATTAGTTTTCCTGCTAGACAATTATAATTTCGTCTCCTGAAGAAAAACAAACTCATTAAAATCTATTTCTGGCTGATTTTAATCCCTTTTGGAAAAACTCTAATTTATATTTTGAGCTAATTGGGAATTCTATCGGTAAAACATATGTTTGTCTTAAGTTCTAATTGTGTTATTACTTTACCAAATCGGGTAAAATTACTGTGCTGTGTCAGGTAAGGCTTAGGAAGTTTTTCTCGGGAAACCGATCCATACTAATCTATTTTTACATCCATTAATGAATAAATGTGTTATTTTTTATTAGCTCTCCTAGAATGACAGGACGTAATTTTGATTCAAATGTTTACTTTGCTATATAAATTTTTATTTAGCTGTTTATTTTGCTATATTAGAACGACGGCGTTACTATTATAATCAAGTGACAACTGTCTTTTTTCAGTGTTATTTAACCTATTTTGGAATGATAATACGTGAAGGAGCCTCCATATACGGTTTTTGAGTGCTACATACAGAAGTTATGAGGAAGTAAAGAATTGATAAGAACGACGGACCTTCTACCCTCGGGGGACTACCTGGGAGAGTCAGTATCGGTCTGTGTTTTGTTCCTCTGATTGCAGGAGTTATTATTAATAGTTTTCCTTTCTTCATTTTATTTTCTGTGTTTTTTTCGGATAGCGGAGCTCATAAGCACCTAGGAAAGTTCTAAAAAAATCTCCTTATTTTTTTATTTTGGTTTCTGCGATTTTTTTTACACGTCCTGTGTAAATAGTTTTTAATAGCAAATGTCCCTAAGGACTTGATCTACACCACGAAGATGACGGGAAACCAGCTTTTTAAAGAGAGGCAGATTGTATGAGCATGGAAACACAGAGCAGAGCATTCCACAGTTTAACTGTGTGAGGAAAGAAGAATGTACAATAACGGATAATTCTCGTGTGACTGAAAGCCACAGAGAAACCGTGGGCACCGTGGACAAGACGAGTGTTACGAGGCCATGGCCTTGCTGGCGGTACACAGAATGCCAAATTCACCGAAAATTGCCCCTTAAAGAACTTGTAAAAGAAAGAGAGTGAAGCAAAATTGCGGCGAAGAGAAAGGGAAGAAAGACTATTAACTAAAGGAGGAGAGTTAATAAGTCGAAGAGCCTTTGATTCCACCCCAGATATGAGAGAAGTACTCTAAGTTAGGACGAATGACTCCCTTATAAACTTGAAGCAACTGCTGTGGCATATGTACAGCATTCCTAACTTTCAGGAGGCATCTTTAGCAATGTTGTGGAAGTGTGGCTTCCATGACATATTAGAGGAAATGATGAGACCTAGCATATATATTTTAGAACTTGGCAGAATGATTGCGTCCTGAAATGTGATTGGTGGGAGATCATCTAACTTGGAAAGTGTAATTGGTAATTACTGAGTTTTATTACTATTGAATTTAACCAAGTTTATACCTCCCGATTAGGAGATGCTGCACAGATCCGCATTGATAGCTGAAATGATATCAGCTCTAGAAACAGATCTAGTCTGAGAATTAAGGGAAAGGGGGAAGTGTGAAGAGTAGAATCATCAGCATTAGAATGGATAGAATTAGTCATAGTGTGAAGCAAATCATTGCCATGGATCAGTCCTCAAGGAAGATAAAAATTAGAGAACAAAGTGGGTGAGAGAAACCATAAGAGGAAAGGTTAGAAGGCAAAGACTTGTGCCATACCCTGTCAAATGCCTTGGAGATATCGAGAGCCACGACGAAAGTTTCCCCATAATCCCCAAGAGAGGTTGCCCAAAGATGGGTGCAGTAGGAGAACAGATCACCAGGCGTTCAAGGTGACGGAGAAAATGAGAGTTTAAGATAGTTCCGAAAATCTTATAGAGGGATGAAGTTTGGGCAATGGGGCGATAGTTAGAGTGATAAGAATGGTCACCTTTCTTCGGGATGGGCTGACCAAGGCATGCTTCCAAGAAGCTGAAAAAATGTGGGTTTTGAGGCAATTGCTAAAGAGGCGAGCAAGCACAGGGGCTAGATTTTCAGCACACTCCTTCAAGAACACGAGGGGGTATTCCGTCCGGTCCATGCACCTTTCTCACATCCAACCTGCATAACACACCAGCAACCCTACGATTGGAGATTATAGGCAAGTGCATAGGTTTAATAGGAGGAGCAGTAGTAGGAGGGATAGAGCTTGAATCGTCCGAGGTGGAGTTAGAGGAGAATAAGGTGCTAAAACGATTGCCTTTATCAGGGGGAGAATTAGCTATAGAGTTATCAGGTCGGAAGAGGGAAGGAAAAGAGGGAGCGAAGAAGTTATTACAGATGCTTTTGGTTAAGGACCAGAAGGATTTACTAGAAGAAGAGTTAGTCTGGAGTTTGTTTCATAACTTGATATGCCCTATCTCTCTCCCTACATGCAAGAGAACAGGAGCGATCAAACCATGATTGTAAAGTGAAAGTTTTGGTAGAAGATAGAATAAATGCACTCATACCATCCTGTATAACCCGAGCAATGCTGTCCGCACATACCAAGGAAAGTCGGAGAAGAATTCTCGCAAGGATTGCCAGTTTGCCCTCTGATAATACCATTGATGGCGTTTAGAGGAGGGTGGGGGAGTGGTCGTGACCAGTTGGATTTAATAAAAATAAGATTGTCATCGGAAGATCCTTATGGGCAGAAATTGAATATGAATAGTGTGAGGGGTTAGATGTAAAATAAAGATCAAGAATGTTAGTAAGTTGATCGTGTACAAGAACGTAGATATTTTAAGTTAAATCCAATATTATATACAGTATATATCTATATTCCTTATCAATGAATTACGGACTGCATATGCGCAGAGCATGTACAAACATTGACTGTTTGACTCTATTATGGTAGGTCAACTGATCTGCTGTGTTCGGTGTTTTTAATATTCTATGAGTGTTTAGCCAAATCTGTTGATAAAGTTGGGCTCCTTTGTGACTCTATATATATATATATATATATCTTGATAAAATCACACGGGAAAATGGAAACAACGGAGTACCTTAGCTTTCGTCTTTATTCAAGACATCTTCAGAGGCAACTGGATTACATGGACAGAGAGAGGCTTAAATATACAGGGTGACCTAAAAAACATGAGGTCAGGTCAAAATGATGACATCCACTAATCCCCACACCAACACACACGTAGAGGAGCTTAAGAGAAGGGTGGTGACGTGACTAGTCAAGTCAGGTCAGAAAAAAAAAAGGGGACCCACAAAATAACTATCATACATCTAGATCAAAGGTTTTTAAAGCATTTTTAACCTTGGGCCACTGACAAATAAATTTATGTAACATATTATCGGTTTTGAACTGACCATCACTAAGGTTTATTGATTTTAATTCCTTAATCAAACTAGCTTCAACAAGAAGTCTTTCTGTGACACAAGATGATTTGAAAATTTCTAAGCTTTTTTCCCAAGCAATGGGGTGATTATTATTCCTAACATGAACGAACAAGGCACTGCTTTCAGATGCAGTTCTAATATTATACTTATGTTGTTTGATTCTAAGCTGCAGTGTTTTTCCTGTCTGACCTACATAATTACAATTACATTTGCTACATGGAATACAATAAACACTACCATTTACATTCAAACTTGGGCTATTCCTTATTAACATATTAGTAATGGTTGAGTCATACTTGAAAACAACATTAATATTTAGAAGCTTGAGGGACCGAACTAACGGGACAAATTCATTACGATAGGGCAGAGTCAAAATATTCTTAAGTGTAGGAACTTGTCTGGTTTGAGAGGAATGAAAGGATTTTTTAGCCCTATTAAAACAACGATCAACAAACACAGAAGGGTACCCAAGTTTATGTGCAATAGAACGAATGTGTTTCAATTCATCGTCAATAAATTCAGAGTCACAAATACGCAGACATCTTAGGAACATAAAATATGGAACTTACACGTCTCTCTTTCGCTGTGTTCTTAATCTGTCAACAACATCCTCATCTTCGCCCCATCTACCGCAACTACAAGAAGAGTTTGCTGAAGGCTCATAGTCTCAAAAACAAGTTGAAGTTTTTGAAAGATTGCAGAGATGATAAAATTGTTCCCAAGTCCTGTCTTCCAAGTAGACTAAGAAATCTGGACAATCAAGCATTCTCTGAGTTGGATAAGGTGTTGCTTGATTCCCTTATCAAGAGTTCAAGTGATAGTGTGAAATTAGCCTTCAAGCACAGTGCTCAGTGTAAAATACTTATGCAAAACAGTGTTTGTGTTGATAAGTGGCACACCATTCGTAATTATGTATATCAACTTCTTATTGAAACTGACAAAGCCCATAAAAGAAGGTTAAATGCCAAATTAAATGCTCTGTTTGACGAGAGTTACTGGACCACATTGAGTGATCCAAATTTGTTCATAAACTTATCATCTTATGATCTACAGACAAATGAGAAACTTGTTCTTGGTTTTGGTAGGAAGTTTTCTATCACTCAACGGTGCGTTAATCCGCTTACTATTGCTAAAGGTTTAATCAACCTGGAAAAGAAGAAGTCGTCTGATGTTACAAATGAAGATATTTCCATAGCTAAAGGTTGTATACATAGTGTTTTAAATAAGAAATTTGCTTCAAACATTCCAAAAAGATTTGAAACAGCCTTGATAAACTTGAAAAGAAATAAGAATATCCATATTACCAAGGCTGATAAGTCTAATGCTATTGTTATCTTGGATAAAAGTGACTACAATGATAAGATGAATTCATTACTTAGTGATGAAAGCACGTATTGTGAGCTTACGAAAGATCCCCTGGAAAATATTAATAAGTTGTCTAATTCCAAAATGAAGATGTTATTGAAAAAGAACCCCGATCTCACTAAACAGCTCTCTCAAATCAATCCCACTTTACCTTATATGTATGGCTTGATCAAAACCCACAAGCTTAATAATCCATTACGTCCTATCGTGAGTTCTGTGGGGTCTGTTACTTACAAATTATCCAAGTGGCTGGTAAAGATGATATCCCCTCTTACAGGCCAAATTTCTAATTCACATATACGCAATAGCAGTGATTTAATTGATAAACTCAAGAAACACAACGAACCTTGCGAATTAATAAGTTTTGATGTAAATTCACTGTTCACTAGAGTACCTGTCAAAGACTTACTTTCATTTCTTAAAGATAAATTACAACTGCTAGATTTAACTATTGAACATGATACTTTCCTGAAATTGATAGAGTTATGCGTAACTGACAATGTGTTTAGTGCAAATGGGAAGTTCTACAAGCAAATATTTGGTATGAGCATGGGTAATTGTCTTTCTGCTCCTCTAGCCTGTATTTATATGGAGTTCTTTGAGTCTAGATTACTACCCAATATAGTGGACTTTATTCCTCCATGGTATAGATATGTTGATGATGTTCTTTGTCTTTGGCCTAAAAACAGTGACCCATTTGAATTTTTAGACAAACTTAATAATATTGTCCCTAGTATCACGTTCAAAATTGAAAGAGAAATAAATGAATCCCTTCCATTTCTTGATATGCTTATCATGAGAAATGGCCAAAACTATAAATTCAAGGTATATAGAAAGCCCACACAGGTAGACAGTTTCATTCACTTTTTATCGAATCACCTTGAGTCTACCAAAATGTCAGTTTTTTCTGTTATGTTCCTAAGATGTCTGCGTATTTGTGACTCTGAATTTATTGACGATGAATTGAAACACATTCGTTCTATTGCACATAAACTTGGGTACCCTTCTGTGTTTGTTGATCGTTGTTTTAATAGGGCTAAAAAATCCTTTCATTCCTCTCAAACCAGACAAGTTCCTACACTTAAGAATATTTTGACTCTGCCCTATCGTAATGAATTTGTCCCGTTAGTTCGGTCCCTCAAGCTTCTAAATATTAATGTTGTTTTCAAGTATGACTCAACCATTACTAATATGTTAATAAGGAATAGCCCAAGTTTGAATGTAAATGGTAGTGTTTATTGTATTCCATGTAGCAAATGTAATTGTAATTATGTAGGTCAGACAGGAAAAACACTGCAGCTTAGAATCAAACAACATAAGTATAATATTAGAACTGCATCTGAAAGCAGTGCCTTGTTCGTTCATGTTAGGAATAATAATCACCCCATTGCTTGGGAAAAAAGCTTAGAAATTTTCAAATCATCTTGTGTCACAGAAAGACTTCTTGTTGAAGCTAGTTTGATTAAGGAATTAAAATCAATAAACCTTAGTGATGGTCAGTTCAAAACCGATAATATGTTACATAAATTTATTTGTCAGCGGCCCAAGGTTAAAAATGCTTTAAAAACCTTTGATCTAGATGTATGATAGTTATTTTGTGGGTCCCCTTTTTTTCTGACCTGACTTGACTAGTCACGTCACCACCCTTCTCTTAAGCTCCTCTACGTGTGTGTTGGTGTGGGGATTAGTGGATGTCATCATTTTGACCTGACCTCATGTTTTTTAGGTCACCCTGTATATTTAAGCCTCTCTCTGTCCATGTAATCCAGTTGCCTCTGAAGATGTCTTGAATAAAGACGAAAGCTAAGGTACTCCGTTGTTTCCATTTTCCCGTGTGATTTTATCAAGATTTATCTTATCCACGTTTTCATTGTGGATTTTCATAAAATATATATATATATATATATATATATATATATATATATATATATATATATATATATATATATTTCATGTAGATCCACAATGAAAACGTGGATAAAATCTTGATAAAATCACACGGGGAAAGGGAAACAACGGAGCAACTTAGCTTTCGTCTTTATTCAAGACATCTTCAAAGGCAACTGGATTACATGGACAGAGAGAGGCTTAAATATACAGGGTGACCTTATTAAACATGAGGTCAGGTCATAATAATGTCAACCACTAATCCCCACACCAACACCAACTCACACGTAGAGGAGCTTAAGAGAAAGGGGGCGACGTGACTAGTCAGGACAGGTCAGGTCAAAAATACGGGACCCACTTATAACTATCCTACATCTGGATCAAAGGTTTTCAAAGCACTTTTAACCTTGGGCCACTGACAAATAAATTTATGTAACATATTATCAGATTTGAACTGACCATCACTAAGGTTTATTGATTTTAATTTCTTAATCAAACTAACTTCAACCAGAAGTCTTTCTGTGACACAAGATGATTTGAATACTTCTAAGCTTTTTTCCAAGCAATGGGATGATTATTATTCCTAACTTGAACGAACAAGGCACTGTTTTCAGATGCTGTTCTGATATTGTACTTATGTTTGATTCTGAGCTGCAATGTTTTTCCCGTCTGTCCTACATAATTACCATTACATTTGCTACATGGAATACAATAAACACTTTCATTTACATTCAAACTTTTTTTTACTCGAAAGCAACATTAATATTTAGTAATTTGAGGGACCGAACTAATGGGACAAATTCATTGCGATAGTAGGGTGTCATACGGAGGCGAATTTTTTTTTTTTAGTTTGAAAAATCGGCCCATGGTATTAATGATGAAGTTCTATGTGCAGAATCATGTGATATCTTCAGATTTGAAAAGTTTTCATTTTTTGCTAGGTAAATTTTAACTTGAAATCTTATGAAAATTCAGTATTCCCACCCTTTTACCAACACCACTAAATAGCTTATTTAAAGTAAAGTAAATGTATCAGGTTAATTTATTAGGATGAAAATGATCCAGAATAGTGAAACGAATGATCTTGACTCATTTATTATATTTAATATTCCTTTTGAAAACAAAATCATCAAATACAAAAACCGGTTTTACTACTACGACCCGGTGTTGCTGCACACCATAGAGAACATGTCTTTCTTGCTTCTGTTTCTACTCATCACCTCCCTGCTGACCACCTGAGCTCGGATGTAGCCTTCCCTCCTCTCCTGGCTGTACACGTGACTGCTGGCCTCGCTCACTTGCTGTACACAACGCTCTATACTCTGGGTGTGCGAGGGCCAGGCAGGGACATGCATGGGGTTGTTCAGGAAAGCTCTGACTTGAACATTGGTGAGGCTGCAGGTAAGAGGGGGCTCACTGCCAGCCTGGATGTTATCCAGATCTATGAGATCAGTGAGGGTCTTGGCACCTAGATTGACTTCAGGAGTCTTCCTGACCCTGAAGGAATCGTCACCAACTGATTCGTCATGCCCAGATCCTCTCATAAGTCTCATATCCAAGATCTTTTTGACTGCCACTCTTCTCTCCTCCTCATCCTTACTGCAGAACATTGTCTGCAGAACTGCCTCGGGATGAGCATACCAGGAAGATCTCCTCACAGTCTGCTCCACAATCTGAACAACCTTCCTTGGCTGACTCCTCAGGAGCTCAAGCTGGAAGAGAACATGCCTCGGACCTTCGGAGAACGATGACTTGACCTTGGTGTTGAACCAATTTGGCAAGTAGACACTCACGATGAATTGGACAATAAGTCTCAGGTTGTGAAGCTGGTTCCCTTTCAGTTTATGATGAGCGACCCAAATTCTGCAGAACCTGAGAGCCGTTGTGAGCCACCTAGAATGTGAGACTGGACCTATCTGCAGGTAAGCAAGTCTATCAGGCATGACCCCACTTTTGATGGCACTGCAAATCATGTAACCAAGTACTGGTCAGTACTCAGGTCGTCAATGACAGTATGTGCAAGCTCAATGAGTGGGGGCCAATGTGATTTTTTCAAAGCTCGGATTTATTTCTAACTCAGTGGCAGAGTCCAGCATCTTGCCAAGAGGACCAGACCATCTGTTGTTTGAAAGAGTCTTGCCATCCAGCTCCTGGATCAGATGTCTGAGTGGCAACTCGTTGGTGTGGAGGTCACAAACAATCCAGACCAGCTTCCTCCCAATCTTCCGCTCTATCCACTGTATGACCCCCCCCCCCCCCCCTTGCCACCCTGTGTTCGTGTTGGTGCTGTCCCCTCCAATGGCCTGCAGGGTCTGGTCTACGTTCCTCTCTCTGACCCAATTCACAATGTTATCTGCCACTATCTCAGCTGGTTTCCTGATGTCATCTTTCTCTGGAGTGAAATGCCACAAATACTTCCCTCCTGGTTCACTGCAGCTGGAGTAGTGTTCCTCCTTCACCATGGCAGGGAACAACTTGTCAGAATCTCCAACTTTCATGAACACTTTAGTGTCATCCCTTCTCCCATCAAAGAACAAACAATTGATTCCATTTTCTCTTATCCCCTTATCAAACTCCACTTCTAGGTTACTGACAAGTTTCTCCTGAGCTCTCCTTACTTTGTTATGATCTATCACCAGGTGAACATCATCAGGTGTTATCAAACCACCGTCAATCCAGGCAGCTGTTGCTATCTCTGCAGTTTCTCTGAGACCAGTGTGGTGTCGCATGCTGGCCAGAGCTATGCTCGGGATATCTTTCCTATTTCGAATCTTATGCCTGGAAGGTTTGGGATCATTATTTTCTGGGTTAGGGACAAAGTCACCATTCTCCTGGTCAGCACTCGGATCAGCCATGGGGAAGTCATTAAACTCTGAATCAGCTTGACTCCAGTCATCGGCCTTTTTTACCTCACCCTGGGCCTTCTCAAGTCTCTTTTCCTCGGCAACTCTTCTCCTCTTCTGTCTCTCTGTGGCAGCCTCCTGTCTCTTGGACTTCGGAATATCTTGGCTAGAAATCATGAGAGCCCCTATACTGCCAGTCTTCTCTCTCTGTGCTTTGACAAATGCCAGTTCGATCACAGGAATCTTCAGTTCACGCTTGCAAATACAGGAGATGTGGGCCTCGGATTTACAGTCACGATCGCATCCAAACTCAGGACAGAGAGCAATTGGGCACTTGCAAGTAATTTTGTCAAATAACTGGTCCAGTTGCTTGGCAAAGCTGTCCTTAGCTGCAAATTTTCCTCTCCCAAGAGAGATATCTCTTGCCTTTTCCCATCTGGCTAGCAGTCTCTCACTAATCTTCTTCTGACTTGTTATGACTGGAGGCTTGAACTGAGCGTTAGCCAGAGTGTACTGTGCCAAGACAGCTTTGGTCATATCACTGGCAATGTCTTTGTTTGTGTAAGTTCTTTGGTTCTTTTCACTGATTTGCCTGATTAAAACACCGTATCTCAAAGCATCTCTCAATGTAGGCAACTCCGACTTCAGGAGCTCTCTCCCAGACCCAAGATAGTGACTGAGATGGCTGGATTTTTGGTTCCTCGTCCTGACACAAGCAGCCATCGCAAATATTATCAACTTATAAATGCATCAGAATCTGAAACAGAAAAAATATTGTTAGTTGGGTTGTTAAAGAATGAAGTCAGAAAGCAATGTTCACTATTTAATTGTAATGCACTAATGCAGCTGTATGTTAGATTTTCGATAAATTTCACGCTAAAATTTACCTAGCAAAAGGTTGCAAATTATTGAAACTGAAATTATTTTCTGTTTATATGCACTAAAATCTACCAAAAAAGTGATGGGCCATTAGCTTTAGCTGATCTTCCCTCCTATGACACACCCTATTGCGATAGGGCAGTTTGAGAGGAATGAAAGGATTTTTTAGCCCTTTTAAAACAACGATCAACAAACACAGAAGGTTACACAAGCTTTTGTGCATTGGAACGAATGTGTTTCACTTCTTCATCAATAAATTCAGCGTCACAAATATGCAGACATCTCAAGGACATAGCAGAAAAAAACTGACATTTTAGTAAAGTCCAGGTGATTCGATAAAAAATGTATGAAACTGTCTACCTGTGTAGGCTTTCTGTACACCTTAATTTTGTAGTTTTGGCCATTTCTAATGATAAGCATATCAAGGAATGGAAGGGATCAATTAATTTCTTTCAATTTTGAATGTGATACTTGGGACAATATCATTAAGCTTGTCTAAAAATTCCAATGTTTAATAAGGTCACCCTGTATATTTAAGCCTCTCTCTGACCCTGTAATCCAGTTGCCTCTGAAGATGTCTTGAATGAAGACGAAAGCTAAGGTGGTCCGTTGTTTCCCTTTCCCCGTTTACACCCAACCCCTATTGCTCATATGAGCATCCAAACTATGTTTGAAACCATTCAGCGTATTCGAGTTAATGATGATATTTGGTAACTTGTTCCATTCATCCACTACTTTCCAAACCAGTGTTTACCTATTTCACGCCTAAATCTAAATTTGTCTAATTTAAAACCATTGTTACGAGTTCGCTCCTGGTTGGATAATTTGAGTACCTTTGTAATTTCCCCTTTGTTTAGCCCTGCCTTCCACTTATACACCTCTATCAGGTCGCCCCTCGCTCTACGTCTCTCAAGGGAGTGCAAATTATGATACATTAACCTGTCTCTATACTCAAGGTTCCTAATGCCCGGGATTAGTCCTGTCATTCTCCTCTGAATTCCTTCCAAGGATTCTATATCAATTCTGTAATACTGTGACCAGAACTGAACTGCGTAATCCAGGTGCGGTCTCACAAGAGCAAGATACAGTTTTAGGATGACCTCGCTAGTCTTGTAACTAACACTCCTTTGTATGAACCCAAGTACTTTATGAGCCTTGTTTTGAGCAAAAGCACATTGTTTACTTGGCTTAAGGTTCCTACTTATTATTACTCCTAAATCTCTCGCAGTCGGATTTCTCTATGGCATCGTTGTTCATCTGGTATTTCGTTTCCCTGTTTACATCTCCTATACTGAGTATTTTACATTTGTCGACGTTGAATTTCATCTGCCATTTTTCAGACCATTCGAAAAATTTGTTTAGATCTTCCTGTAGTTTTGCCGAGTCCTCGTTAGATTTGATAACACGTCCTATTTTAGTGTCATCAGCAAATTTACTTATGTTGCTGTTGTTACGAGTTTGGGATTTAGAATATAGTTATACGTCTACCCAGATCCCAACAGGTAGCAACAAAAAAAAAACAAAGACAATCGGACTATACAAGGGTAGACAAAGGATGCGAGTTTTCGTTATGTACAATAAAGTACCATAAATCCCTTAACAAAACATTCAACTTATAAATTACCCTTAACCAAACTTAACCTAAACATTAACAGTATATACATATTAATAAAACATAAAACAATAGTGAAGCAAGGTGGAGGTGGGAGAGGCAATACAAGATTACAAATACTTAAGTGCGGAGCTGAGATGGCTGACGAGTAAGGCTGAGTATTGTAGAAGACGATAGGTAGTCACTGTGCCGTAGGGTTCCAGGATAGGTGATCCTGTGGTCACTTCCCAGAGTGAACTGTTCTCTCCTCGAATTGGAGCTCACAAAGAAGACTGGGAGGAAGTGACGCAACAACCAGGATATGGAGAAGGGAAACCCAGGAGTGGTAACTAAGACGAGCCATACTCGTGTTTCGTCCCTAGATGGCGTTGCTCGTGGTGCTGGGTAGGTAGATGAAGACAATCGGTGGAGGGGTTCGTAACCCACCCCCCCCTCCAAAGACCTTCGTAGCGCGGGCGCGAAGGAGGTGATCACCTGGTGCGTCTGGAGAGTAGTTGCTACATCTCCACTGGAGCTCGGGATAAGGAGTCTGCAATCAGGTTGTCCACCCCCTTTATGTGCCGGACTTGTAGATTATAGGGCTGGGTGAGGAGAGCCCAGCGGAGGATTCGCTGGTTGGAGGTCTTGTTGGTTTGGATGAACGTGAGTGGGTTATGGTCGGTGAAGACCAGGGTTGTTTGTGGGCAAGACTGAAGGTAACATTCAAACTTCTTTATTGCCAACACCAGAGCCAGGGCCTCCTTCTCTATGGTCGAGTAGTTAGTCTGATGTTTTTTCAACTTGGCGGAGTAATATGCCACAGGGTGAAGGACATCAGTGGTTGGGTCGGGTTGTAGGAGCACAGCCCCCACTCCGACACCACTAGCGTCGACTTGCAGATGGAATGGCAAGGTGTAGTCTGGGGGGTGGACTACAGGCTTAGAGGCAAGGAAGGCTTTGAGGCGGTGGAAAGACTGGTCGCACTTCTGGTTCCAGATGTAAGGGACCGCAGAACTGGTAAGGTCTGTGAGGGGTCTGGCCATGCTGGAGAAGTTACTGCAGAACCGACGGTAGTAGCCGCACATCCCCAGGAAGCGCAAGAGTTCCTTCCTCGTCCTTGGAGTGGGGAAGGACAAGATGGCTTCAACGTTTGCGTCCTTGGGTCTCACCATACCATGCCCAACGATATGTCCCTGGTAAGTCACTGATGCCCGGCCAAAAGCAGATTTAGCCAGGTTTATGGTGAATCCAGTCTCTTGCAGTCGTGTAAACAGTATCTCCAAACGCACCAGATGTTCGTCCCAGCTGTCCGACACCACCACCAGGTCATCCAGGTAGGCGAACGTCCCACCTAGGTCCTGAATAAGGTAGTTTATGGCCCTCTGGAATGTGGCCGGAGCATTAGAAAAGCCAAACGCCATAACTAAATATTGAAAAAGACCAAATGGAGTTATAAATGCCGAGATTATTTTTGCCCTATCCGTGAGTCCTACTTGATAATATCCTTTCAACAGGTCTATGGTACTGATAAATTGGGCACAGCCTATGCTGTCTATTATATCTTCAATCAACGGTAAAGGGTAGGAGTCTGAGACAGTGACCTGGTTCACTTTACGATAATCTGTACAGAAACGAAAGGTGCCATCGGGTTTTGGAATGAGAAGGCAAGGTGAAGCCCAGGGGGAGGTACTAGGCTCAGCTAAGTTATGCTTTAACAAAAAATCTACCTTTTTCATAATCTCTTTTTTTTGTGGATTAAGTCGATATGCTGATTGCCTAATGGGTTGTTCATCATCTGAAATTAGCTTAATATCATGTTTAAGTATATTGCAAAACCCTGGGAGGTCTGACGTGACTTTAGGAAATGTTGATAATAACTTAGTGAGATCTTTTGCTTGAGATGGATTCAGAACAGAAAAATACTCATCCAAGTTGTTGAGTATGTGACTGTTAGCAGGGTTTTCTTTAGGTAGAGGGAAGTCTAATTTCTCCAATACGTCCACGTCATCTGTCTCCGGCTCCGGCCCTGACAAAACCGTATGCAATACAGGTTGGCTTATAGCCTCTGGGATGTCTTCCTCTGACTGCCTGGAATGGTAAAGTTTCATGAGATTAATGTGAACAAGATGAGAATCTTTTCTGCGATCAGGAGTATGGACTATATAGTTAAGGGGAGATAGTTTATTAGCATTGATTTGAAAGTTTTGATGGAACCGTTCCAAGCAACCTTGGGACGGTGGGTGGTAAGCCGAAGATGTACAATGGTCCACACTGAGGTCTTTCATCACCTGTTTGAACAAAGATGGATCAGATTGTTGTGCTGTAATGAGCTCATCCTTACTAATGGTCTTATTGTACAGATCTTCTGTGGGTAGGAAGATATTGGAGGTGGTTTCAGATGAAGAGGGCCTATTTCGCACACTCTGTGACCGGGTGACAGCACAAGATGGGAAAAGATGAGGAATAGTTTCTTTAAGGTCAGTGGTGGAGTTGACAGGTAAGGGAGAGTCGACTGTCTTTATGTTAGGAACCACTAGATCTCCTACCAAGTCATTACCCAATAATAAATGAATGCCGCACACAGGCATTGGGTCTTTCCTAATGGCTATTTGCACTTCCCCAGTAATCAAGGGACATTGGAGGTGCACTTTAGCTAAAGGATAGGAAGAATGGGACGAGAGATCTGAAATTAGAACACTCATTTGTAAATGCGGTAGATATATCAGGAATGACGTTAAACAGGAGGATAGATTGTGCTGCGCCCGTATCACGTAGTATACGAATAGGGAAAGAACGAGACGCTTCTATGATTGAAATTTTTCCCTCACAGGTGAATGAAGAGAAGAGATCCTGATGGGGCCTTTCCACATTGGTGGTTGCTATTGGTTTGGATTTGGGATCCAGGGAACTACTATAAGCAATTCGGCACTTTGGGTGTTTACAAGTCTGGATCGTATGGCCTGGTTTTTTACAGTGAGAACAAGTAAACTTGGTTGCATCAGGGGGGGGGGGGGTAGGTGTGGGACCCTTCGACCTACCACTCACGCCCCCAAGGTTATCATCAGAGGAGGACCTAACATGCCGGAAAGTACCACGTTCCCTAGGGCACAGTGACTCCACCAGCAAGGCATATGCATCAACCAGCTCAGCCGCACGCCCCAAATTAACCTCCCCACGCTCCTCCACATGCTTCAAGATGTGAAATGGTATCTTGCTTTTCCACTCCTCCAGGATTACCAAGTTTAACAAATCCTGAGGTGGCCATTGTTAAGAAAACATAGATAAATTAATTAATGATCAAAACATAAGACAAGTGGATTACCCTAGAAAATATCACGGCAGTGGATAACCAGAAAGTCCCGGAAACCAACCAAGTTATACCTAGGGAAATTACACTTATGATTACTGTTCTTCCGAGAAGATCTTTAGATAAGGACAAGAGACTTGAAAGAGGTAGGGCGTATTACGGCATTATTATAAAGATCCGGATTAACAACCCTGATATACTTGAAAGAGGAAGGGCGTATTACGGCCTTTATATAAAGATCCGGATTAACAGCCCTGAATGAGATAATGAGAAGAACAATAATGGAGGCTTTATAATTATGGGGTCCTGGTAGAGCAGGGCGTCCCAAGATATCACTTCACCCTAAACTAGTGACTATGGAACAGCCTACTCTGGAGTGAGGGTACGGCATTAAACAGATCCGGATTCCTCCCTACACTCGATAAGACTTACCACACGACTGCCACGTGTAATAACAGGTAAGCCTTATGACACTTGGAACCTAATATCCTACGTCTGTCACTCTTACTGTACGATAATACCAATATATGCACACACATATGAAGGAAACTTTAAACCACCGTAAAGCAATTATAAACAGAAGTGACTGGGAGGGGTAATTAACAATGAGTAACAAGGGGGGAAGGAATATGGTACTTAAGGTCGTGTCCTGTCACGGTCGCCATTTGTTACGAGTTGGGGATTTAGAATATAGTTATACGTCTACCCAGATCCCAACAGGTAACAACAAAAAAAAACAAAGACAATCGGACTATAAAAGGGTAGACAAAGGATGCGAGTTTTCGTTATGTATAATAAAGTACCATAAATCCCTTAACAAAACATTCAGCTTATAAATTACCCTTTACCAAACTTAACCTAAACATTAACAGTATATACATATTAATAAGACATAAAACAATAGTGAAGCAAGGTGGAGGTGGGAGAGGCAATACAAGATTACAAATACTTAAGTGCGGAGCTGAGATGGCTGACGAGTAAGGCTGAGTATTGTAGAAGACGATAGGTAGTCACTGTGCCGTAGGGTTCCAGGATAGGTGATCCTGTGGTCACTTCCCAGAGTGAACTGTTCTCTCCTCGAATTGGAGCTCACAAAGAAGACTGGGAGGAAGTGACGCAACAACCAGGATATGGAGAAGGGAAACCCGGGAGTGGTAACTAAGACGAGCCATACTCGTGTTTCGTCCCTAGATGGCGTTGCTCGTGGTGCTGGGTAGGTAGATGAAGACAATCGGTGGAGGGGTTCGTAACACTGTCTATGCCGATATCTATGTCGTTTATGTATATAATAAATAATAATGGTCCAAGTACCGAGCCTTGGGGAACTCCACTTGTGACGTGGCTCCAATGGGACTTAGTGCCGTTAATGCTCACTCGCTGTTTCCTGTCCTGTAACCACGCCCTAATCCATTTAAGGATGTCACCTTTGATGCCATGAGCTTCTACCTTTCTAATTAGTCTTTCGTGGGGGACTCTGTCGAAGGCTTTGCTAAAGTCGAGATATACCACATCATAATTGTGCCCCTCGTCCACCGATTCGAAAACTGATAAAAAGAATGTTAATAGATTAGTTAGGCAAGAACGTCCGCTTATGAAGCCATGCTGGGAATCATTGATCAATAGGTGCTTCTCCAGGTGATTTCGAATAGAGTTTGAAATGATTGCTTCCAGTAATTTGCCTACTATTGATGTTAGACTGATTGGGCAGTAGTTTGCTATCCTCCAGGATTCTGGTACTACACCTGTTTTTAAGGACATGTTAAACAACTTTGCTAAGGGCATACTAAGCTCTTCCTTACATTCCTTTAATACTCTGGCAAATATCTCATCGGGACCAGGTGACTTATTAGGCTTTAGTTTGTCTATTTGCTTACTAACATCGTTACTAGTCACTACAATCTCACTTAATTTGTTTTCTTCACTATCTCTGAATAGAGTCGGTGCCTCGGGTATCATGTTTAAATTTTCGGTGGTGAAAACTGTTGAAAAATATTTATTCAAATTATTGCTCATTTCTCCATCATTACCAGTGAGCTCGCCGGAGTCTGACAGTATTGGTCCAATCTTTTCCCGTGTTTTAGTTTGATACATTTGGTAGAATCCTTTGGAGTTTGTCTTCGCCTCCCTTGCTATCCTTACCTCATTATTCCTCCTTGCTTTCCTTATCTCGGTTTTAACCCTACTCGCCAATACCCTATAATAGTCCCGGAGGTGAATTTCGCCACGATTTATCCTTCTACCTATAGCCTTCCTTTGGCCAATGATGTTCTTTAAATAATTATTTATCCATTTAGGGTCATTGTTGTCTGATCTGAGCTTTTTGCATGGTATGTTCTGCCTTTGTGCATTAAGTAACTCACTATTTAAATTGTCGTGGAACTCGGCAATCTCAGATCTCGTTATCAGGTCGCTGTCATCTGTCAGGTTCACGGCCAAGCGCGACACCCCCTCTCTCAGCTGCCTCTTTAAACTGTCAAAGTTTGCCCTTCTGAAATCTGGTACTTTAGTTGAATTTTCCTTACGTCTGCCCTGAAAATCTAACTGGAATCGAATTTCTTTGTGATCGCTGTTTGCAAGTTCGTTCCCTACCTCGACATTGCTTATAAGGATTTCTCTGTTCGACAGAAGTAAATCCAGTATATTATTACCCCGTGTGGGTTCGGTTATATGTTGACTTAGGAAACAGTCCTGGATCGTCTCGAGAAAATCCTCTGATTCTGAGTTGCCCGTAAGGTCAGTTCAATCTATTTGGCCAAGGTTAAAGTCGCCTACTATACAGACTTTGTTGTGTATGGAAGCCCTGGGCATTTCATCCCAGATAAGTCGCTCATTGACGCTATCAAGACTGGGGGGTCTATATATTACTCCTGTGATTAATTTTTCCCGACCGTCGCTTAATTCTATCCAAATTGCTTCTGTATTCCTCTCAGTTTTTATTTCCTTATTTATTTCACACTTCAGAATATCCCTAACATAGATTGCTACTCCGCCTCCTTTCCTGGTCTGCCTATCCGTATGGAACAGTTTGTAACCCGCAATTTGGTATTCGACTGGTAATTCACGTGTGTCTAGGTTGATCTATGTTTCAGTGAATGCAATTATATCGATTTCTTCGGCACATACCAAGGCCCTAATATCATCCATTTTATTTCTCATACTTCTACTGTTCGCGTAGTATACATTTAAGTTAGTCGTGTTCTGAGTCCTCCCCTTACGGCGTTTAGTTTTAAACTCCCTGTCTAATTTAGTTTTGTCATCATTCCTAACACTATTTCCCTGTAATCTTTCGCCTTGTTTACCCGCTCCCATTGCAGTCTCCTCCACCCCCGTGCCCATATGTTCTCTTAGCAGTTTAAAGACTTCGATATCTCTTGAACTGCCCCCTCTAGAGCCCCAGCCAGGGTTGCTACTCCATCCCTAGACAGGTGCACCCCATCCCTAGCATAAAGGTCCCTTCTGCCATAGAAATTGTCCCAGTTGTCAATGAATGGGACTGATATTGACTTGCAATATCTGTCAAGAAGGTCGTTGACACCAACTGCCCTTGACAACCATTCACTGCCAACTCCCCTTCTAGGTAGGACACGGCATATGATAGGGATCCCTCCCTTAGTCCTAATACGATCTATGGCTGCCTTGAACTTATCAAGAAGTTCCTCGCTCCTACACCGACCAATATCATTGCCTCCTGCACTGAGGCAGATAATGGGTTTGTTCCCATTACCAGACAAGATATTGTCCATCCTGTCAATTATATCCCCCACCCCAGCTCCCGGCAAACACACCCTCATCCTATTTTTGTTTTTACCACAAAAGGCCCTGTCCATGTACCTTACCTGTGAGTCACCAACAATTAAAGTGTTTATACCTTCCTTGTCATCCCTGCCCCTGACTGTACTAACGTCCATTTCGTCTATCAAGGGACTGAACGGGTTGGTACACTTAGCTGTTGTTGTCGTTGTTGTCGTATCCTTCGTGTGCTTCTTCACCACCAGCTTTGTCTTCCCACTACTCACAATTTTCCACTCGCTTGATATTTCGTCAGACACTGGCTTTACTCGTCCAGCCTCTCATTTTAACTTCCCCAGCTCTTTCCTTAATTTCAGGTTCTCCAACGTGGCCCTCTCAATTTCTATCTTGGCCCTTGCCAATTCTTCAATGGACCACTCCAGTTTGGTCAACAAACTCTCATACCCAAGACCGCACATAGCACTGGCCATATCTGATAATTATCCTTCCGGAGCTAACCCTGCCGTGACCTTTCTCCTAGTGAGATCAGAACACAACATATGCGCACCTCTTAGCCTGGATTAAGACACTACCCTAGGGAACAAAATTTATACATGATATCAAAATTATTAAGAAGTATTAAATGCATTAAAGGAAGACTAAGGCAAAATTTCAAGAGGTATAGGGAGGCGCTGGGGAAGATTAGAGATAGGGGAGGGATCCCGATAGTATGTGGTGTCTTGCCTAGAAGAGGGGTTGGTCGTGAATGGCTGTCCAGGGCAATTGCTATAAATTGCCGACTGGAAAAACATTGTGCAAACAATGGTTGGGCATTCATTGATAACTGGCAACGATTCTTTCGCAACGACTACCTGTACTGTCGCGACGGGGTACACTTGTCTCGTGAGGGGGTAAAGACGTTGTCTGCATCCCTGGAGCGTGAAATTGTCACTCGAAGGGGGGGTTTCGCCAGTAGAGAGAGGTCATGGAAAGAGGGAGTCAAAAAACAAGCAGGTCTTGGGAAGTCAGATTTCAGATTTGCCCCCGAGGGGGCTAGTTTATTGGGCACCCCCTTACATCCTGTGCAAGTCCTGGGAAGTAAAATTAGTTGCTCAGGTCAAGGGGTAAAACAGGACCAGGGAAGGGTAGGTTTAAATGTATACTATACAAACAGTAGGAGCGTTAGAAATAAAATAGACTTGCTGAGATCGGTTGTATGTACCGAGAATGTAGACGTCATAGCAATCACCGAAACTTGGATGAATCTGGCGAGCAAAAATTTATTATCAGAGTACCACATAGAAGGGTACAACCTTTTTCGCAAGGACAGGGAAGGTAGGAAGGGGGGAGGGGTCGCACTCTTCGTCAAGGATACATTAACATGTTGTATTAATAATTCAATAAAGGGTGAAATAGGAACCGAGTCTGTGTGGGTAGAAATCACGGAAGGAAGAGAAAAACTAATTATGGGAGTGATTTACAGGCCCCCAAGTCTTGGCAAAGAAGCAGCTCAGACCATATGGCAGGAAATGAGTAGGGCAGCAAAATATAACAACCTATGCATTATGGGGGATTTCAACTTCAGAAATATTGACTGGGACAACATTGTAGGCGACTATGAATCTGAAGACTTCCTAGACGCAGTACAGGACAATTTTTTGAAACAACTAATTACAGAACCTACTAGAGGTGACAATATATTAGACCTAGTATTAACAAATAAAGAAAATATTATCAGAGATATCACAGTAGGGGAAGAACTAGGTAACAGTGATCACAGAGAAATCAGGTTCACCCTAAATTGGGAAACAAAAAACAATGACAATATGGTCAGTGTCCCAAACTTTCGGTTGGCGGATTATCAGGGGTTAAGAAGGTACTTAGGTGAGGTCACCTGGGAACAGTCACATCAGTTCCCAGTAGGAAGGGGTGAGGTCATAGATGACACAACAATTGATCATGACTATAATATATTCACTAGTATACTACATAAAGCACAAGAACAAAATATACCATACAGAAAAATTAGGTCAAATAAGAATGAGCCAAGGTGGATGATCAGAAAACTTAAACATGACATAGGAATAAAGAAATGAATATATTAGAAATTAAATGGAGGGGAGGAGCAGCTCAGAAACAGGTATAATGAACTATCTAGGAATGTTAAGAAAAATATAAGGAAAGCAAAGAGAGTCTATGAAATCAAAATAGCAAGGGAATCCAAGGCGAATCCCAAGGGATTTTTCCAGGTATATAGGACAAAGGTCAAGGACAAAGTTAGGCCTTTAAAGTCAGGGCGGGGAGAAGTGATAAATGGCAGTGGAGAAATAAGCAAAGCATTCAACAGCTACTTCTTATCAGTTTTCACAGAAGAAATTTGCAATGAAATTCCAGAGGTGGAACTGATATTTAAGGGAAAGGAAGAAGAGATATTAAAGAATATCACTATGAGAAAAGAGGATGTTCTTAAGAAGATAAATAAACTAAAGAAAACAAAATCCCCAGGGCCGGATGAAATTTTCCATCGAGGCGTGAAAGAGTGTAGGGAACAGATTAGCGGACTCCTCGTAAACTTATTTAAAAAATCATTAGACACTGGAGTTGTGCCAGACTTGTGGAAACAGGCAAATGCAGTACCCATATTCAAAAAGGGAGACAGAGCATCAGCGTCAAATTACCGGCCCATCAGTTTGACGTCAGTAGTGGGGAAATTTCTTGAATCAATTATAGCAGATGGCATCCGATCGCATCTAGAGAAAAGCAAATTAATCAACGACTCTCAACATGGGTTTACAAAGGGAAAATCTTGTCTAACAAATCTGCTAACGGTTTTTAGGAAAGTCTTTGAGGTAGTAGATAATGACGAAAATTACGATGTTATTTACTTAGACTTTAGCAAAGCATTTGACAGAGTACCGCATCAGAGGCTTCTGAGAAAAATTAAGGCTCATGGTATCGAGGGGAAATTTTAAATTGGATAAAATCATGGCTCACCGATAGAACGCAGAGGGTCAGCGTAGATGGTGTTAAATCTGAGTGGGGCCGTGTAACCAGTGGGGGTTCCCCAGGGGTCAGTACTAGGTCCACTCCTGTTCATAATCTACATAAACGATCTAGATATTGGGATCAGCAGTGACATAAGCAAGTTTGCGGATGACACAAAAATAGGGTGGCAAATTAATTCAGGGCGGGATGCAACTGCATTACAGGAGGATCTAAATAAACTGCAGGGGTGGTCTGAAAAATGGCAAATGAAATTCAACACCAGCAAGTGCAGCGTACTTAATATTGGAAGAACAAATACTTATAATGTATACAGCCTTAACAACATCAACCTAGAGAAGTCGACTTGTGAAAGAAACCTAGGGGTACTTGTAAGCCCGGACCTATGGCCTAGAAAACAGTGCGTTAATGTTCGAAATAAGGCAAACAGAGTATTGGGTTTTATATCTAGAAGTGTAAGTAACAAGAGTGCAGAGGTCTTATTGCAACTATATCTTGCGCTAGTCAGGCCGCACCTCGATTATGCGGTTCAGTTCTGGTGCCCCTATTATAGAATGGATATAAATTCACTAGAGTCGGTGCAGCGAGGAATGACAAAAATGATTACGGGACTTAGAAACCTTCCATATCAGGATAGGTTAAAGAAACTTAACTTGCATTCCCTAGAAAGATGAAGAGTACGGGGAGATATGATAGAAGTGTTTAAGTGGGTGAAAGGAATCAATAAAGGGGATATAGATAAAGTTCTTATAATATCCGAGCAGGATAGGACTCGGAGCAACGGATTCAAGTTGGATAAGTTTAGGTTTAGGAGGGAGATAGGAAGAAACTGGTTCACAAATAGGGTGGTGGACGAAAGGAACAAGCTTACCAACTTTGTAGTAAGTGCGGGAACTCTGGAAAGTTTCAAAAGGAGGCTAGATAGATTCATGGATGATAGAGAGTGGTAGTAACTCTCAACAGGAGCTGCCATGCACAGGCCAACCGGCCTTTTGCAGACTCCTTATTTTCTTATGTTCTTATGTAACATAAAGGAGGAACCTCATCTGAAACCTTTCCCTCGTTATCTGACATCACTTAGTGGCACATAAACATTAAAAAACAATACTATCAAGCACTGGGGAAATGGCATGAAACATTAAGAAATTATTAACTCCATCATGAATAGGCCTTAAGGGCACTCAACAATATATCAGTCCCTGAGAACTGAGGTAAGACATAGGAAGAACTTAATAGCTACACATGTGGCTCAATCATTGCCTGTCTGGAATGACCCACAACTACTACAATCCCAACTGGCCAAATAACCAGCAGGGTGTAACTACTAGCATGCTAAGGAGGCCGGCATTTTACAAAAAAATCGAGAAAATCACTCCTGACCCGTCAGGCATGCGGGTGTTCCCTGGTTTTAATTTTGTCAGTATTGTCTCTAGAACTCAAGAGTCATGAATATTTTTCTCCACCAATACCCTTGAAACATGCTCCTTAACCTCACACATAGGTTTCGCATGCACCCGTATTAGGGTGACAATAGTGCATAGGGGTGAATTTCTAAAATTGATTAAATGGAATGGCCATTGGTCCAATACTGCCTACTTATGAAAAAAGAACACAGCCGAAATCCTGGGTCATTTGGACAATATTTAGAGGTAGCTCAAGTCAATTGAAGTTTTATCCTTATAGGCAAAAAATACGAATATTCATAATATGCCGGTTTATTTTAAAATTTACATATTGAGCAAGCTTATGTGTACACTGTACATATAAATGATTAATTCCCTTTTAAAATGAAACTGCAGTGAACACGCTTAAATCAATGGGTGGGAGAGGTTTGGACAACCCATTCATTGTTTTCGCTTTTTGCTTGTAAGGTCCTGTTTTGATGTCCCTGGTTGTGACCGCCTCTGCTCTTCAACAACCTGCAGCAGATGTTGACGCTGGTCTTTACTCTTCGTGATCTTGCTGTTGAATGCCTGTATCAAGGCAATCCCTCTCTCTGCAGTGTCGTTGATGACTCTGAGACCACCCACAACTGTGACGCCAGTTTTGAAGTCTTCATCATCAGACCATGTGTCAGGTTCCTTGGACAAAAAAGAAGTCTTCATTTTGAGACTTTCAAATAGAAAGTTTGATCCTCTAGAAGCAAAGTCTGAGAGCTGCTTTGTGGGAAGGGAAGATGTGGCAGGAAGAGCAGCACGTTTTGGTGAATCCTCGGTCGCCTTCCTCTCAACACCTGCCCGAACTATGTTTGTCTTTATTGTTGCATTAACTTGTGGATCGAAGAGTGCAAGACCCACCAAGCCTTCACTGAGGTACCACAGGTGACGACCGAAGACTGTGAGACATGTTCTTGATATTTTGACGTCGTGGTACTCTGACAGGTCTTGGAGGAGCCGCAAATCATTAGCAGGAGCGGAGGATGGAACGGAGGCCGTGAACCATGCACTGACATACACCTCTAGCACAAAGAATGTGAATCGTTTCAAGCCTAATGTCTCACGAGCAGTTAGTTTAAACTGATTAGCAAAAATCAGGATCTTCATGACATAAATGAGCTTAGCCATCCACCGTGCTCGGTGAAGTGCTCCGGGCCGTCGGAGATTAAACTTGGGTAGAGCTCCATCGAGACACCTGATTGCTAGCTCCAGTACCTCACGGTAATCATCACGTGGCTGCTGCTTCTTGCCCAGATGATGTTTCCAGCAACAGATGAGGTCATCTCGTTTCTCATACAAACTTGGAGGGAGGTCTGAGAGAGGGCTGTAGTCATCTTGACGATGTCCTTCCACTTATGCTTGAAGCGAGAGAAGAGAGTAATATCTGGTCCAGAGGAAGGCCCCATGCATTCCACATACGCTTTCTCGGCAACAAGCTCAAGGATGTGGTGACGACACGCGAGATGCAGAAGACGGGGGCCGAGTTTCTGCTCCAGAATGACACATGCCCCCGACAAGTGCCCAGTGTTTGAAGCTGTTGTGTCAAAACTGAGTGCTGAAACATTCTCTGATATTTTCCACTCTTCCAGCGCTGTACTGACTGCTGTAGCAATGGCCTGTCCAGTCCCTGACAATAGTTTCGGGACACCAAGCAGCTTTTCAGTATTGATTCCGGAGACAAGAATGGCGATTCGGTCAACACTCGCTCCTTGTTCATCAGGAATAATTTTTCCATCCCAGTGCACAGTGAGCACTTCACTAGGTTGAAATTTTTCTTTAATTTCGTTGGCAATCCCAGAACGGTGGGTCGCTCGCGAAGTACGCACTGTCTCATAGTTTAAAACTAGTTCCATTGGGTCATGACCTAGACTAGCAGCTGTGGCACTGACGATCCGGAGAGCAGAGCGGTGACTGATCCCAGTGAGGTCCAATGTACTTGACAATTCAGGGGTGATAACTTTGAGAGTAGCACGTTTACGATTGGAAGAAGATACCACTGGTGATATCGCTAGGGAACTTGTAGATGATGACGAGCTTGATTGTGATTCTGTTTCAGACGAAGAACCCAACTCATCATATTCAAGAGCAGAACTGGCTTGATTCTGTTGTAGAGATTGCTTACTCTTGCTTTCTTCCCGACGCTTCATGGAACAAGCAATCTTTTTGTCTACTCCTGCCATTACACCTCTTCTCCCTTTTTCTCGTTGCGCTGCCAGGAATGCTCGGTCTTCTTTGATGGTCAAGAGCTGCATTGCCTTGGGGTGGGCAACATCGAAGAGGTCCTCTAACTCATCACAAAAAGTTTCCTCTTTCTTACGTTGTGTGTCTGTAGTGCGAGTGCAGTTTTTCTTAAGTCCCTTCCACATTAAAAAAAGATCCACTACCTTTCGTCCAATACTCTTCTCAGTTATGGTAGGAATCCGTGCTTTATTCCAGAAACTAATAACCGATGCTGCAACTTCACTCGCAGAATCATTCACTGTTTTCTTATGTTCATTGTGACCGTGGAAAAACAGACGTAGAACATCTCCTCTTGAAGGAAGTTGTGCACCCGTGATTTCGGTTATGTGTTGACCAATGAGCCAAACTTCAGTTTTTGAACGTGTACTCGCCATTGAACCTGAAACAAACAAAAACATTTATGTAACTTATGTTGTTACTGTTATGCAAACAACAGCACCCATAAAGCATACGGCATGCAAGATCACTTGCATTGATTTTAGACAAAGACAATGGTACTAACAGTAATACTGCAACAAGATCGACGCACACACACCCACCGTCACGTCTCACACACAACTGATGCTACTGTACCAGTCAGACACTGGCACACAACCTCTTCCCCCTACCCGGACTGACACCAGCCTCTCCCTCCCCTCTGCATTGCCAATAGCTGCACCAGCCAAAATACTCATTACTCATTTTTAGAAAAAATGTTAGGAACAACTTTAGTTTGAATTTGCATTCTACATATACCTGCAAAGTTTCATAGTAATCGGTTCATAAATAAAGAAATTAGAAAAAATCAATACTAATTTCAGTAGTTTTAACTTCAAATGGCTTGAGCTTCCTCTAAATATTGTCCAAATGCCCCAGGATTTCGCCTGTGTTCTTTTTTCATGAGTACGCAGTATTGGACAAATGGCCATCTAAAAATAAAAACTTTCACTTTTTATTGTCACCCTAACCCGTATTTATCTTAAGGCACTAACAAGCCCTTCACAACTTTGGATATGATTTCTTACGTCTCACGTGTGAAAAATCAACCATGAGGAGCGTTGTTCTCACACCTGGACTAAAGGAAATTCTAAACACACCTCACATTATTTCCCGTAACATGCATCACACAAACTTAGCATACATCCATACTAAGGGGAGACAAAATGTTTCTCTAAGTACCCACCAGACTCCTGGTCTCAGTGTGTGATCGTTCATTCACTTAGATAGCCTCAGTTTACACTGAGTGCATCCATGAAACAGTAGAGAGTGGGGTCCAGTCTGCCACTGAAACCTGTCCAGCTGAGGGGGGTTCTATTTTCCCGTTAGTTAGAGGTTTTCACTAAATTTCCTGAAGATATGTTGTATTGTGAACCGAGGGGAAGGAGATCTGGTGACCCCAAACGATCGTCAACCGGGGCGGACGATGGTCCCACGTAGCTAGTTGTCCACACAGACAGCTGGCTCCACTCCAACCCTCAAACTGCTCACTCAAGAGCGTCGGCTCAGAGAGCTCAAGATGGGATCAACTTCGACCGAGTGGGACCTACAGAATCCCTGCAATATACCCTCTGTTAGTTATTGTTAACTTCTCCGCCCTATCTAATCCCTTTCTGAGATAGAATAAAACTTACTTGTTAATACTGATGTCGTACACAAAGGAGACCAGACCAAGAGGTCGTTTTTCCTGGACGCACAGAGCAACGTCCTGCTGGCTCGACAGCTGCCACTTGACTCGGCCAGCCATGCGTGCCCCAAGGCGTGCTTGGGCTAGGGACCTATTTTCCGCACAACTAATAGCTTAATTGAAGCATACGTAACATATTTAGACTGAGAAACGATCTATAATAATTTTTAATTTAATAACTGTAATTTAATTTCATGATTCACGTCCATATTAATTCGCCAGAGGATACTTAATATTATATGGGTGCAGTACCAGAAGCTCTCACTACGTGCGGGCAGCGCCACCATCACTCAGTCGACCTTGAATGACTCAGTATCTTCGTCTTTAAATATCACACCGAAATTTCTGAATATTACAATCGACCCCCCTAAAAAATGACAGCACTGTCCTCATGTGCTGAGAAAAGCATGCATACGACCCCCCTAGAAAAGACTTGTTCTAATAACTGCATCTCACACCTGCAATATGCTAAATGCAGCATTTCTGTCCTCCAATTTCCGGATTCCCTTTTCTCTCCCGCCGACACTTGACCCCCGTAAAAAAAAAGAAAACAGCACTGTCCTCATGTGCTGAAAGCTGAAAGAACAACTTAGAGCCACCTTCAAATTTGCACAATTCCAACTCGCAGCCAGCAACTCCGCTTCTTGCCTTGTCCTTGAACTAGAGAACCAATGAAAAAAATAATACCAAATCCAAAACAAACACGCTCCCCTTTTGCCTGGCCCTTGAACAAGAGAACAAATGTCAAACTAATACCAAATCCAAATCAAACACGCTCCCCTTTTGCCTGATCCTTGAACTATAGGGAACCAATGTCAAATTAATACCAAATTCAAATCCTGCATGCTATCCTTTTGCCTGGCCCTTGAGCTTAGAGGAACCAGTGTCAAAAATAATACTTTGTCCAAACGAACGCTCTCACGTCTGTGTTTCCGGTCACTCAACAATCGACTCAATCCATTCCTCTGAATCTCATGCCGGCAGGCGGCCCCCGTCAGAGATTCTAGAGTTTCATTTATCCTAGGCAGAGGAAACGCCTCACATACCGTGACCTTATTTAAGTTACGGTAGTCAATGCACAACCTCAGCGTTCCTTCCTTTACCTCATCACTACAATGGCGGCAGAGTACGGACTCTCACTATGCTGGATTACTCGCTGATCTAGCACCCTAACTGGCCTGTCTGTTGTCACTGGGATCTCATGCTGAACCCCAATGGCCGTTCCTATGGGCTGGCCCTCCCCTTCGAAAATATCACTAAACTCTTCTACTAAACCCCTAGCTGCACTCTTGTTCCTCATTCATATTCTCAGTGTGCACTTTTACCTCCGTACGGGTATCCTCACATACACCGCCTCACTGGTGGCTGCCTCGACTTCCATCCCAAAAGCCACCTTCCCAATCCGCCAATTGCCCCTCAATTTCCTACGACGCTCAGACAGATTTGCCACCAACACCTGGGTCATGCCTCTCACCACTCTCACGGCTGTCGGCAACACTATCACCCCCTCAGGCATCCAACCTTCATCCTCCATTCTTAGAGGCTCAATCACTACTTCTTTGCTAGGTACCTGGCTTTATGAGGGAACACATACTGACAGCAACCGACTACTCCGGGGAGGGATGGTTGGGTTTTTCCTTCTCTCCGTCGTACACTACCCCAAACTGGTGACCTCTACCACACATAACTGCCTAATCTCATTCAAGCAATCTTCCCACTAGGCGGTGCTTCTGGCTTCCCTGCACAAGTGGTACATGTGCGGCCAGATCTCTGCAACCTCCCCCAGCACATTCATACCCAACAACACAACATGTGATTGCCCCTTACCCGGGTCTCAATCCCTGGACAAACCAACAGCCCCACATCGGTAACTTCCACCCCACATACGACCATAGTGACCCGAATACACCCCACACACACGGCACGGATGACCCCGACGCCCCTCTTACCCGTACCCGAGTGGGTTGCAACACCACGCCTGCAGGCTCCAGCTCCCGGCGGTAGACGTTTTCATCAATTAACGACACTTCTACCCCAGTATCTACTAGACCCCACATTTCACGGCCCACTACCAGCATCGAAATCTTGGGACACTCTGCTTTCAGCCTCAAGGCTCCTTCTGTCGTGATTAAATTTGTCATGCGGACCACGCTTGACCACGGGTCCGCTCTCTCCTGGTTCGTAACATCGCCGGCGGAATCTATTGGTTGGGCCAGGAGCGGTTGGCGGGGACTGCCTGTGCCCTGGCCGTTTCCCGACCGCCAGTTCTGGCTATTACTTCCAGTCCGATACTGGCCATTGACCCCATATCCCCATGGGGCATTCTCTCCTGGTCCGGACCTGTTCTTGCAATTGAAACTGTGGTGGCCCTCCTGTCCACACCGTTTTCTCTTCCCTTGGTCAGTGCTTCCTCTCTCAAGGACTCTCGTTTGTGTTCCGCCTCTCTCAGCCCCGTGATCCACTCATCTAGACTACGGTGGGGATTCTTCTGGATCTCCTCCGATAACCACATACGGCTCCTTTCCTCCTTTAGCCCCCGAGTGATCGCATCTCCCAACAGGACCTTATCATATTTATGTCCATGGCGGTTGAATTCGTCGTGTAAATCGAGCATAGCATCATCATATTCAAGGAGCGTTTCGTCGCTCCTTTGTTTCCGATTTATGACCTTCTGAATGGCGTCGTACGTGGCCGTCTGCCCGCCATATTGCTGCTTCAAGTAGCTAGTTAACTCGTCTACCGTTTCCCAATCTCTGCGTGCATTGTATACATGGCCTGCAAGATGATTTATTATGAATTGGATTCGACCGGCTTCGTCTCCGTCTAGCAGCTTGAGGGTTCGGTCAACCTCTCTTAGCCACTTCCCTACCTCTACTCCTGTACTACCGTCGAACTTAGACATGGTCAACCCGGGCCCGAGACTAATTCCCACTCTAGTATTGTGCTTCTTAATCTCACACATTGTCTCTTCATGCTGTGTTTGAGACAGTGCCTCTACCCTGTCTAGTGCACCCCCAACTGAGCTAGGTGTTGTTGATGTTCCTCCCCTGACATTTCCACTTGGGTCTGATACTCTCCTCTTAACTGTTGCAGTTGTGTAAGATGATCTCCCCTTAACTGTTGTGCATATACTCCACACTCCCCCTTGATTTTGTTCGCCCATGCCTGACATTCCCTATTGATCTTCCCCTCTAACTGTTCAATACGTTCCTGATATTCTTCCTCTAACTGTTCAATACGTTCCTGATATTCTCCCCGGACTTTCCCCTCTAACTGTTCATTACGCTCCACGAACTCCTCCCTCAAATGTACCAAACTCCGGCTGTCTCTCCCTCTCTCCGAATACACCGCACTGTCAACAACAACAAGCCCATTCCCGCGGCGAACATGAGTAAACTGAGGTCACACACTCTACCGTTTCCATCCATTCCATGCTTTCGTTCATTATCCCAACCACAGTAGTACCAGGCCCTGCAGACAAAATCCCCAGCCCCCGGGCCTCCCTCAGAGCAATCCATAGGGTGAGTTACTGATGGTGGGAAGTGTATCCATTTCATGTTTGTGTCCGGGAGTCATTGTCTAGTAACGCCAATATAATGTTTTAATAATGTCTCTATGCTATTCACTTAAAAAATAAAAATCTGTACTTAGAAGTGCTGTTAAGTAGGTTTCCCTTTAAGAACATAGTAACGGTTAAATAACTACTCGGTCACACTACCACCTTTCCTCACTGTACAATCCTACAACTATAAATTCTCACTATACTTTATGAGTTTTCCCTCAATACAAAGTTATAGCACTAACAATGAGCCTAAAATACAGTGGACTTAATACTAACAAAACAAAATTCAGAAGAAAAAATATGATGCATGTTTTATGATTAGATTAATCCAAGCTCATAAGAAGATTACTCACTGCTGAAATCTCAATAGAAGATCATGGAGGAGCACACTACCTTAACCATGAAAAGACTACCTCATCATGTCCAATATCTAACTGTATCCATTTAACGTGTTTTTTATGAATTAAACTATTATAACGATTATAATGGATAATTTCAAGAAATATGTGCTAGTTCGGTCAAATAAGTCCTTTAACTTCAGTGACAGTCACCATGTACAGTAGATCAGTTAATCACTTGAGAGATGTTGAAGGTTTCAGTAGATTCTCTGTCTTATGATTGTTGTTGATATAAAGGTGAAGCTTACATATATCTCCGTCTTAAGTTCAATAAGTGTCTTCTACAGCCGCAGTAATGTTGAAGTTTATGAAGCGATGAACAAGACGCCAAGAGACGTTAACGATAATGATAATGGAGCCGACTGAGATGGAGGCGGTGTTGCATACCTGACATTAATGAATTATGATTTTAGCTGCGATAGACAAATGGAATTTAGGCATCAGGTGAATATCTATTGAGATAGCCCGCTGTAAATACTTGCTTGACATAATACCTGTAGGTTATGTATATAAGCTACTGTGCCGAGTAGCAACCCTGTATATAAGCTACTGTGCCGAGTAGCAACCCTGTATATAAGCTACTGTGCCGAGTAGCAACCCTGTATATAAGCTACTGTGCCGAGTAGCATTTATATATATCATCACATGGCAACACTGCACGTTATGTGGCAACATTGCCCCGAGGCTGCCATATGGCAAGGCAGCCTCAGTCTGACTGTGTGAGCTGTGCGTGGCACACGCGAGTCACCACTTGTATTTCTCTCATCCATAATAAACGGACTACAGTGTTACCCAGTGTTTCTCTACCCATCACTGCATTCTTCAGGGAACACTAGCAACCACCAATACCTGGTGGAGATTGGGGTATTACTGTCAAGTGAGGCCGGTGTGACACAGTGTACCCTCCTCCTCCTCCTCCTCCTCCTCTTCCCAGTACATTGCCAGAGGATTATGATACAATCCCCAAATCTTATATGCCAGTGAGTGAGGCTCGAAGATACCCATTAAGACATCAAACTATAATGAACAGTCTTGGGGATGAACACAACTCTGAACCTAAAGTATGTTGACTGTGAAGGCAAGGGTACAACTGCGAAAATTTGATCTCATTGTAAGTACATACAGTATATACTGTATGTGCTTGAGGGAATTCATGTGACTAGAGATTTATCGTAATTCTTAATAAGAAAACACTAGGAATTTTACACAATGATAATTCAAATGAAAACACTAGAAATTTTACATAATCACTAAAATATAAACTGTATGCATTTTACATATCACTAAAATGTAAACACTAGATGTCACGTAATCACTAAAACATAAATACTAGGGAATTAACATATCCTTAACTTGAAAACATTAGGGATTTGACGCAATCCCTAGAATGTTTAGGAACTTCTGGTAATCGCTGCGACAGTCAGTAAACCTAACCCAACTTAACCTAATCATTAATCATGTTAGGGTAGGTTAGTGACGGTCCCTGCGATTTCAAGAAATTATTGAATATTTAAAGGAGTGCATGAAATTACTGTAATGTGTGTGTGTGTGTGTCATGCACCAACGGCGTAGAGGGGAACCATTACCCAAGCGGAACAACTAGGTCCACTATCGCTCTACAGTATGAACTCCCCTGCGGCACAACCACTCCCACCCTGCTGCATCACCACTCCTCCCTGCGCCACTACCTCTCCCTCCCTACGACACCACCTCTTCCCCCTGTGGCACCACCAGTACCTCCCTGCGGCACTCCGTCTCCTCCCCCTGCGGCACTACCAATTCCCCCTCCGGGACCACCTCTCCCACCTATGGAACCACGACTCTCCCCTTCTCTGCGGCACCACCTCTTCCCTCCTGCGGTACTCTCTCTCCCACCTGCAGTATCACCACTTACCCCCCCTAAGGCGCCATTACTGCAACCCTGTGGCACCACCACTCCACCTGTATGGCACTACCTCTTCCCCCTGCGGCATCATCTCTCCCCTCTGCGGCATAATTACTCTCTCCCTGCTGCACTACCTATTCCCCCTCCCCTTGCGGCATCACCTCTCTCTCCTGAAGCACCACCACTCCTTTCCTACAGCACAAATTCTCCCAACTGCGGCACCACCTCTTTCCCTTCCCCTGCGGCACCAACTCTCACTCCCCCCCTTTGGCATTACCACTCTCCTGGCGGCACTTCCTGTCCCCTTATGGGACACGACCATTACACTCCTTCGGTACCCCCTCTCTCCCTTGCGGCACCACTAACCCCTCCTTGCAGCACTACCTCTCTTTCCCTCCCCTGCGACACCACCTCCCCCCTCTCCCCCTACGGCGTTGCCGTCCTCCCTACGTCATCACCTCCCCCAGCCATCAGTTCGCCACAAAATTACAACGTTTCGTGCTTTATGACGCTTTAATGACAGACTTCCTCTGGTATAAATTAAAATAATATGCTCAATTTTGGGCGGCTTAAAATTATTGATTTTCCAGTGTTTATCCTTGTTTTTATATTCTTGGCTGATGATTAATGTGTTTGCTTACGTACACTGGCCTGTTTGACCCTGCTTGGCTGTGTATGTTTTTTTTTGTTTTTTTTATTTATTGGGCACTCCCCTAGATCCTTGTGTAAGGTGAAGCACAGAAGTGTTTACAGCGCCCAACAGGGAAGCATGCTAAGTTCAGGCTTGCCTTTATGTCTCATGAGTTTTGGTTTTGCCATTAGCAGCAAGTATGTACAATTTTTGCCAGTTCCCACTCTGGAGCATCCAACATATAACTGTCCATGAGAGAAGCAAGGAAACACCAGGTTTAGGCCAACCATCTTTAGGTACTGTCCCTGGCTTTTGTAGATGGTCATGGCAAAGCTCACTTTAACCGGGAACTGAAGTCGCTTGAACTCAAATGGCAGGTCAGTGGTGATGAGAGGTATCCTTGGTATAAAAAGTCCTCTCCTTTAGCTTTTCCTGTCAGTATTGTAGCTTCCAGTACATGTGGCATCATGTTCTTCTTGTGAGCGACTCGTCTCTCATTTTGAGTAAGATGTCTCGTTTCTCAAACTCTTGACCGACAATCAGGATGGCTACTTCATCAACTAGAGGAGCACTAAATCTTCTTTCATGTTCTCCCTTAGGGGTCGTGTCTACTTTGATCCTGACTTTGTACTTGTCAGAAGGCACGTTTTCCAGGGCATTTTTAAATGACTGTACATACGTGTTGCGCTCATGCAGCATTTCTTGGATAGATAGGACAATGTCATGTCTGACACCTTGAATATTGCCACACTTGATAGTAGTCTGCTTTTCATGATCTCCCATGAAGTAGATTGGAGGAACTTTGCCTGCTCATCTTCCAGAAGTAAGAGGGATCCTGCTTTGTGAAAGACTTGACCCTGGACTTTGAATGTGGTCATGTATCCGTGCTCACGAACTATTCTGGTAGCTCCAAAGGAGGTCATCTGCAAGCATGAATTGAACTTCAGTATATTTTCCAAGAAGTGTTTTGACTCTGGTGTTGTTCCCAGCATGAGAGTCTTCAATGGTTGTGGTGTTTTTTTCCAAATTTGGCAGTCGTACTTTCCCATGAGAGCAGCACAGTCCAGCAGATTCTCCTTTACACTTCTTTGCACCGCAGTGTTCACATTTCTTATCCATGTTGACAATAACAACAGAGGGATACTTTTCATATTCTATCTCATTGTCATAGTTAAATGCTGCTCTTGCAAGTGCATGCCACTGTGTATTCTTTCTTAGAATTCTGGATCCCGCAGCTCTGTCTATTAGCATTCAAACGAATTTCATGCACTTGAGCATTTTCTAGAGAACGCCTTTCTGCTGTTTGCTATCTGTCAGCATTAAGACGGGATACCCTTTCCTGATGTGTTTCCTGTGGCCGACTGTCGCTGTTCGCTCTCTCTGAGCATTAGTACGGGATTCCCTTTCCTGATCTGTTTCCTGTGACCGACTGTCCGCTGTTCGCTCTCTCTGAGCATTAAGACGGGATTCCCTTTCCTGATCTGTTTTCTGTGACCGACTGTCCACTGTTCGCTTTCTGTTAGCAATATGACAGGATTCCCTTTCCTGATCTGTTTCCTGTGACCGACTGTCCGCTGTTCGCTCCGGTCGGCTCATCCGCTAGGCCATGGCAGGACGCCACCCTCCGGGAGGCTCCACATTATCTAAACTGTTCATTCCCCAAAACATTTTCTTCCATCAATAGTTCATTAACGGTGTATGTAAGTTCCACCATGTTTTTAACTACAACGGTACAGTAAAGTATATTTTTCTAGCATTAAACTGTTATTATTTTATTGTCTAATCATCACTACATATAACATCATCCATCATCACTACATATAACACCATCCATCATCACTACATATAACACCACCCATCTTCACTACATATAAAACCACCCATCATCACTACATATAACACCACCTATCATCACTACATATAACATCATCCATCATCACTACATATAACACCATCCATCATCACTACATATAACACCATCCATCATCACTACATATAACACCAACCATCATCACCTCATATAATATCATCCATCATCACTACATGCACAGGCCAACCGGCCTATTGCAGACTCCTTATTTTCTTATGTTCTTATATAACACCATCCATTATCACTACATATACCACCATCCATCATCGCTACATATAACACCACCCATCATCACTACATATAACAACATTATCATCACTATATATATAATCATCCATCATCACTACATATAGCACCATCCATCATCACTACATATAACATCATCCATCATCACTACATATAACACCATCCATCATCATCACTACATATAACACCATCCATCATCACTACAGATCGGTAAAGTAGTTTCCGAGATTCTCGTGCGGACACACACACACAAACAAACAAACACACAGACATACTTCTTTGTTTTATATATATATATATATATATATTATATATATATATATATATATATAAACATATATATATATATATATATATATATATATATATATATATATATATATATATATATATATATATATATATATGCAAGTAAATCACTGTAGGTGCGTATGATCTAGGTATATGCTGATAACCACAAGGAAAGAAGAAAACACGAAGTTCCCAAGCGCTTTCGTGTAATTCACACACACACACATATATATATATATATATATATATATATATATATATATATATATATATATATATATATACCATAGACAGGAATGATACGTATTCAAGTCGTGATGACCTTAGGTATGGCTGGCCTACTGGGTGTCAGTAAGTAACTGATTCAGTGTCAGCCTGGGAGGAGGAGGACTGGAGGAGAGAAACACTTAGCACTTCAGAGAATAAATTTTCAGAAACGCCTTCTGGAAATGGAAGAAAAAATTCTCCTGAGTGGGATGAAGTAGATTTGGTGGAAAATGCTACCAACTGAGTGGCCTGTAAATACTGCAATTTGTTAATTAGTTAAAAAATTAATGGATCAAGGCGCATCTCAACAAATACTCAAAGAGAAAGGGACACTACAGAGAAAAGGCGAGTGAAAATGTAGAAATACTATGAAGTGAAGTAATACCCATTGCAGGAACAAAGAGTAGGTAATGATTGTGAGACAGAAACAAGGTGCGCCAGGACCAGTGATGTAAATGATCTTAGGCTCAACAGCTGTTCCACTACTGTGCCAACATTTAGCCAATTAACATCGTCCTCAGCCACAAAAGTGAAAAGACAGAAGTTAATGGACAGCTTTGCAATTCGAAGGATTACTGATCAGAAAGAAAACTTTGATTTGTAAATTGCTCGTTTTTTCTTTGAAGCCAACATTCTATTCATTGCTGTGGAAAACAAAGATTTCATCAAATTGGTTGAACTTTTGCGACCACCCACATGTACACACACAAGAGTTCATAAAGGAATAGTAAAAACCATACCACCTGTATTATGGGTTTGTTCATTATGATAATTAGTAAATGGCAAAAAAAGGCCTTTTTGGGGGGGGGGGGGGATGGAGGGGGGTGATTGCCAGCCCAGTACCCCCATTGTATATTCTCATCCTTTTGGCTGCTGTACCTTTTCAACAAAACAAAACACACATTTCATTTCATTTCATCACCCTCTACACACACACACACACACACACAAACACAAACAAGCACCAGCGACAAAGACCCACGGTATTTACGACTGACAAATATTTACAGATGTCTACCGGTGTCAGTGGCCCTCAAAGTGCCGTCAGTGACAAACACTTCCGTCCGCCCACAGCAGATATCAACAGATGGCCACCAATCACTTATTCCCGACGCACTCTGTACCATCTAAAGCATGGGAACGGTTATCCTGATGGCAGTGTTATCGCGCAACTCAAGTCACTGAACATATTCCACGCGCGTAGCCTTAGACAGGGCCGTCATACACATAAGCCAATTAGGACCGTAACCTCCACTAGGAAACCGGAGAAACCCATCCCTGACAGACCATACCACTACACTGAAGTTCCACGGATATGGTATGATCTCCCGTCTCTACTGCTATCCAACGTCACTTCCCTAGCTAACAAGTTTGACGAGCTGGCAACTACAGTCAGGTCAGCCGCCGAGAGCGTCGTTGCCATATGTGAGGCTTGGCAAATTGTGCCTGAAACGTGTCATATTGAGGGATATCAACTCTTTCATCACCTTCGTTCACATAGACGCGGAGGGGGCGTTGCCCTCTTCTGTCAAGATGACCTACGCCCGTCACGCCTGGATGTTCAAGTCCCAGCAGATGTGGAAGCATTATGGGTACGTGTTGTGCCACGGACCCACCCGTGCCACACTGCTTCCATCAAAATCTGTGTGGCATACCATCCGCCTCGCTCACCCACCAGAGACACTCTTATCAATCACCTCATTACCACCTCAGACCACCTCAGAGTTAGGTACCCATGTGCCAAGTTAGGATTATGTGGGGATTATAATGAAATTGACACCACTGATATCCAGGACCAGCTGTCACTATCACAAGTTGTGAACTTCCCCACACACGGTCAAAATACCCTTGACCTTATCTTAACTGACTTAGGGGACCAGTACCAACCACCTCAACCAATGCCTCCTATCGGGTGTAGCACACACTTATCAGTGCTCTGGTCCCCAGCTGCCACTCCCACTCAATTACAGAGACCCTACATCAAGACCTACAGGCCGATTACTGACTCTGCAGTGCGCCTCTTCGGGCAGTGGATAGTTCACCATCCCTGGACTGAAGTACTTAGCGTGGATGATGTGGAAACCAAATGGATAAATTATACCAATACCACCACGGAAGCTCACCACCACTTCTTCCCCGAGAAGTCCGTCAGATCTCACCCAGCTGACTTGCCCTGGATCACACCTCGGATCAAAAGACATATGCAACAGAGAGACAGAGCCTTTCATCTCAATGACCACATCCGCTACAGGTCCCTTCGCAACCGAGTCATCCGCGAAATATGCTCTGCAAAGAAGTCCCACTACCCAACCAAATTACAACACCTGAAGCAGACCAACATCAGTCAATAGTATGGTAAGCTTAAAGAACTCTGTGGACTAAACAATGAGACACACCCCCTCCCCTTCCTTAGCCATCTCACTAATGTTGACGCAGCTGAGCAATCAAATAACCATTTTGCTACTATATGCCAGACGCTCCCCCGGCTTGACACAACCACTCTCCCTGCTTACCTACCAGCCCCCCATCCCACTGACTTAGTAGAAGAATTTGAAGAAGCAAAACGCCTGGACAAACTAAAATTAAAACGCTCTACCACCCCCATTGACTTACCAATGAAACTCTTCAAGGAGTTCTCCCCGGAGCTTGCTAAACCCCTATGCTCCATCATCAATGCTTCTCTCAGTCAAGCCAGATGCCCAGCTGACTGGAAGACCTCTTATGTATCACCAGTGCCCAAGTCAAACAGCCCACAATCCTTAAATCAGCTACGACCTATTGGAATCACCCCAATACCCAGCCTAATCTGTGAAAGTTTTGTGTTCGAATGGGCTTATGCTGATATTGCAGGAGTCGTAGTCCCTCAGCAATTTGGCAATATGAAAACTTCCTCCACCACTCACTGTCTTGTCAGCTTTCTCGATTACATATACCGCCATCTCGAGAAACGAAAAACGTCTGTAGCTGTCGCCTTCATTGATTTCACTAAAGCATTCGACCTAGTCGACCACAATATAATCATCAACAAAGCTATTGACCTCGGGCTTCGGAGAAGTCTTATACCATGGCTTACAGACTTCCTCAGTGACCGACGCAAAGCTGTACTCTTCCGAGGGGATGTCTCCACCTTTCAGTCACTCACCTGTGGCGTCCCCCAAGGTACCAAGATGGGACCACTCTGCTTCCTTATGCTCATCAATGATGCCCTAAGAGAAACCCCTGCTCGCTGGAAATATGTCGACGACTCCACCATTGGGATCAGCGTCAACAATTCTGCTCCCGACTATACCGCCCTTCAGGATTTATTGAACAGTCTCCAAAACTGGGCCACCAACAACCATGTCACCATCAACCATACCAAAACCATGGTTATGCACATCAACCTCTCCTCCGACATTGTCCCACCTCCTTCCATTACTTAAGGTCCGAACACACTCCAGGTTGTAGATTCCACGAAGCTCCTCGGCGTCACCATAGACAACAAACTAAATTGGAAACCACACGTCAGTGAATTTGTCAAATCCTCCAGTTTCCGTCTCCACCTCCTCCGCCGACTCAAGTCCCTCGGAGTTCCTGCACCCGAGCTCCTCAGTGTTTACACAACATTCATACTTCCGAAGCTCACCTATGCCTCCCCTACCTGGACTTCCTCCCTAAATGCCACACAACGTAAACACCTAGAAAAAGTGCAAAAGAGGGCATGCAAGATTATTCTCTCCCCTACCTCATCTGCAAATTTGGTAAGAAGCTTCTACACCATCCTCGACACCGGCTCCTACTACCACCTGAGATCCCTAGCCCGAGAATTGCTGTTCGACACCACAACCGCATCCAGCCCATAAGTGCACGAACTGATCGCTATAAGAACATCCCAGTCCCAACCATTGTAAAAATTATCAATAACTTGTAATAAACCAGTGTATTCACTCCCAGTAAATACTACTTCTTGCACTGTCACTATGTTGAAATGCCCTGTAGTTTGAGCTTTTCCCAATCTAGTTATTATATATCTTATTTGTATCACTTATGTTACTTGTATATTATTTGTAATTCGATACCCATTCCCCAAATATGTAACTGTATATTTTCAGCCTTCTGGCTGCCAAGCTCTTTCAATAAACTGTTAATTATTATTGTTATTATTATTATTACACACACATAAACACACACACACACACACACACACACACACACACACACAAAATATAGACGTAGTTTATAGATATTAATACACTTGTCATACACACATAATTATATAGTAAACGTAACGCTGGCGGGCGATTGAAAAGGTATAAGGATAGTCTTAAGCAAACCTGAAAAAGTGCCAAATCGACCCCCTCACCTAGGAGACGATTACTCCACACCGTAACGCTTAGAGGAGCACCACACGAGAGGGTGTCAATACTTTCGAATTCGCCCGACTGCATACCCAGGCAGAAAAGCGCCAACGCCGGAAAGACTCACACACACACACACACACACACACACACACACACACACACACATGATTATTATTATTATTATTATTATTATTATTATTATTATTATTATTATTATTACAAAGTTCTTGAATAATTGATTATTTTATCGGCTTTTAGTGTAATGCATTCCATGAATAATTTACACATGGACCAACACATCACCGCAAACACACACACACACACACGACGCTCTATCGGACACTCCTCACAGGTGGAAGTACGTGGATAACTGCACTCTGGGGGTTACAGTGGACAACACCTCACCGGACTACTCATCGCTACAAGGCACCCTGGACAGGCTACAGGCATGGACTACGGAGAACAAGGTCACCATCAATCACACCAAAACCGTGGTCATGCACTTCAATACCGCCACCACTCCAGTGCAAGCTCCAGCAGTTACAGTGGGTGCCCATCCTCTCCAGTTAGTGCAGTCTGCCAAACTCCTGGGTGTAACTATAGACTTCAAACTGGATTGGAAGGCCCATGTAAACAACACAATCAAGGCAGCCTCATACCGACTCTACATGCTACGACGACTTAGGTCACTTGGGGCATCTACGTCAGAACTCAGGATTATCTACAAAGCATTTATTCTCTCTAAATTAACATATGCGTCACCAGCCTGGTCGTCTTCTCTCAACTCCACCCAACAATGTCAGCTAGAGAAGGTACAGAAGAGGGCCTTCAGAATCAAGCTCGGCGTAGACTACTCGGGCTACAACAACGCTCTCCACCCTGGAAATGCCATCCCTCAGTGACCTCCACCACCACGCACCAGCATGATTTGGCATTGGACTACTGCACCATCCTCGTCACTGCCACCTACTGCCACCGGCAGTCCCCCGCCTGCCTCACGCAGTCCAATACTACAACAAAATTCAGCCCATAAGAGCCCGCTCTGACAGATATAAGAACAGAACCATCCCATCTATTGTTAAAATAATAAACAGCTCCTGATTTATGTACTGTACAGTCCTGTAAATGTATTGAATGTATATTATTATGTCTAAATCACATGCAAGTTTGTATATTTTCAGCCACCAGCTGCAACTCTATTAATAAACCGTTTATTATTATTATTATTATTATTATTACACACACACACACACACACACTACTCTTCTGTCAATTGGAATCGAGTATAACAATTATCCAGCTATGATACAATGATATGAGTTGGCTAGTTCTGCCGTGACTAAAGAGGCCAATACGGGACCGGCAGGGTCGTTCACAGATGTTGGACATGTGGAGGGCTACAACTAGTGCGGGAGGGGCGGTGGCAGCGTCTTTCCGGCGTTGGAGCTTGTCTGCCTCGGTTTGCAGTCGGGCTAGCTCGAACGTATTGACACATTCTCGTGTGGTGCTCCTCTAAGCGTTATGATGTGGAGTAATCGTTTCCCAGGTGAGGGTCGATTTAGCACTTTTTCCGGTTTGTCTTAAGACTATCCTTATACTTTTTCAGTTGCCCGCCAGCGTTACGTTTACATTCGTTAAGTGACTGTAAAGTAGCTGCTTTGGCAGTCTACTGTCGTCCATGTGGGTAACATAGCCAGTCCAATGTAGTTGTTCAAGGATAATTGTGGCCTCGATGCTTCTACAGTTGATGTCAGCGAGAATACTGGCACTTGCTCTCTTATCTTCCCAGTGAACTACTCAGAGGTTGGAACACAGACTAAATTGGTGAAAGTTTTCAAGTGCCTTGAGGTGTGCTGCTTTCTTCTTGTGGAAGGCATCAGCTTTAAATAGGTTGACTTTCTGTTAATTTTCATCAAAACAATCCTTGTGTTTTATTTTGTTCTTAGCTTTGATGGAACCCTATTTGGCACAGTGATTTTGGTTGTTTGTTGCTGGGTTGTTTATCAGCCCATCGCTTAGCTACTCTCTGAAGGCATATGCTACCGCTTGGTCCTCTAGTCACTCGATGTTCAAGGCTCTTATGGACGCTTGTTGCCTTCGCTGTTTTAGGGTGACGTGAAGGGAAAATTTGGCCCTGACGAGCCGATAATCTGTATCACAGTGAACTGACCCATGCATGACTCGGGTGATGAGGACATCTCGGCGATCTCTTATTCTCTGGCGATGATGTTGTCAATGATATGCCAATGCTTGGATCGTGGGTGTCTAGACTGCCTAAAAAAGGAGTTGATACTGAAGTTGTGTGCAGTACACTTGCCCAGGAGGAGTTGGCATTGAGATTACACTTGCCTACTCTGTTTCTCCCTATTATTCCCTGCCATATCTCAGCATTTGGTATTTAAGTCGCCTAGGAGCACAACCTTATCTTTCCTGGGTTTAGAGGTTACCACCCTCTCAAGGTTAGCGTTAAAGGCCTCCTTGATGTCTTCCTCTGCATCCAATGTTGGGGCGCATGCACTGAAGTAGAAAGCATGATTTGAGTGATTCAGTGGGACTTAGAGCGTCATGAAGCACTCCTTGATCCCAACAGGCATTTCAGTTACCCTGCGCAGGATGGATTGGCGAATGGCAAAGCCAACTACGTAAATGCGGTTTCTCTCCGCAGCAGGCTTACCCTTTCAGAAGAGAGTATAGCCGGAACCCCGTTCTGTGAGTCGACCCTCGTCTGGCAGCCGTGACTGCTATGTCAATGTTATACCTAGACAGCTCTTTTATCACAAGGGCGGTTCTTCTTTCAGGACATTCATTTGTAACAATATCCAGAAGGGTCATGAAGTTCCATGAAGCGACCATAAGAGGTTGTTAATTTTTTTTTAGTTTTGATCTGTAATTGTGATTATGTTTTCGGCTGCATGGGTATGACTGGGTGCGGTTGCTCAGCGAGGTTGGCTCCTGGTAAGGGCTGCTCAGTCGCAAAGACAGGACTGGATTGCACTGCTGCCTAGATCCCAGTGAATAAACGACCATCTTATCTATGCTGCCCATGTGCAGAGTTGTGACTTGAGACTCCCAGTAGTTATCTCTGCATGTCCTCATTGCCACTCGCCGGTCACAATAGAACTTTTGGGGAATGGGGGTTTGATGATGATGAAAGGTATGATGAGCTGGATGATGGCTGCGCGTGAGTTGACTTATGTGGTGAGGCAGGAGCACTGGCTGGAAGCAACTATCTTGGCTCTCCCTTTTCCTGATCCAGTTGTGCAAGTTGTTGCAACGACTGCAAACAGAGAGGGTTGTAATGGACTGCCGATAGCCCAGTTTGTTGGGTTTCACCTTAGTAGCCTGTCCATCATGCATTGCTTTCATCCGCCGATGTATTCGTTGGTTTTCCATGTTGGTAACCTCTTCCGCCTATACCGCTGTAGGGGTCTGCTTGATGCGGGCCTCTACCTCAGATTTTTCGTTTGGGGTTTACTCCCATGGCCTTATCCCTAACAAGGTTAATCCGTAAGGCAGCGGTTGGTATATGCCAGGACATGTCCAGTGGACCTATGCGCTATCCCTCCGGGGCCCACTACTGTTCCAAGATGCTCTACTGGTCTAGCTTGTGCCCACGATGCATTCAGTTACCGTGTGTTGCCACAAGGAAGCACAGCAGGAGTCTGGACGGTGAAGAGGTTGTTGTGTACTGGCGGGGAAGACTTACGCAAGGTTGCTTCCCTGTTCACCTCGAGGGCCAGCCAGTGGTGGTTGCTGAACGCGAGAGGAAGCAAGCAGTGGCTGCACCTTAACATTAACATAATTCTGCCACACTAGACACATTACACCACCCCGCTTGCACACCCACACACACACACACACACACACACACCACCCGATGTCTCTATGACCCCGTGAGGTCCCTCATATCAACACCCGAGGACGAGTTACTAAACCACGTGAACAACTCACCACTTGGTGTCTCCATGACCAGCCCACGCCAGGGCCATCATAAGAAAGAAGAAGAAGAACATAAGAAAATAAGGAGTCTGCAATAGGCCGGTTGGCCTGTGCATGGCAGATCCTGTCGAGAGTTACTATCACTCTCTATCATCCATGAATCTATCTAGCCTCCTTTTGAAACTTTCCAGAGTTCCCGCACTTACTACAAAGTTGGTAAGCTTGTTCCTTTCGTCCACCACCCTATTTGTGAACCAGTTTCTTCCTATCTCCTTCCTAAACCTAAACTTATCCAACCTGAATCCGTTGCTTCGAGTCCTATCTTGCTCGGATATTATAAGAACTTTATCTATATCCCCTTTATTGATTCCTTTCACCCACTTAAATACTTCTATCATATCTCCCCGCACTCTTCGTCTTTCTAGGGAATGCAAGTTAAGTTTCTCTAGCCTATCCTGATATGGAAGGTTTCTAAAGTCCCGGAATCATTTTTGTCATTCTTCGCTGCACCGACTCTAGTGAATTTATATCCATTCTATAATAGGGGCACCAGAACTGAACCGCATAATCGAGGTGTGGCCTGACTAGCGCAAGATGTAATTGCAATAAGACCTCAGCACTTTTGTTACTTACACTTCTAGATATAAAACCCATCAACTGTAAACTATAATAATTTGTATGTTCAATCATTGTTCCTTCTTCTTTCAGTAATGAAAGCTTTTGTTTAGCGACCCACCCACCCCATGTCTTTGTATGTAATAAGTCATTTTACTGCTGTATATTTTCAGCCTTCGGGCCTCCGACTTTTTCAATAAACCGTTAATTATTATTATTATTATTATTATTATTATTATTATTATTATTATTATTATTATTATTATTATTGTTATTATTATTATTATTATTATTATTATTATTATTATTACTATTATTATTATTATTATTATTATTATTATTATTATTATTATTATTATTAATATTATTATTATTATTATTATTATTATTACACACACACACACACACACACACACACACACACAAACAAATCCACGTACAAACACAAACAAACAGAGTGAGAGGAAGAAAGGAAGGAAGATGGCCAATGAGCCAGAACTTCCACTTGACTGACACTCAATACAGAAGCCGTGATAACATCTACTCACTGGATGACTTCAAGAGCAGGAAATATTGAAGGGATGGAAGAGGAATAAAAAGAGAAAGAAAACTAAAAGAAAAGATATATAAGGAATTAAGGATTATTATTAAAAGACGAATGAAAGAAAGACAGAGAGGAAAATGGTTGATAATATGATACGAAAACCTAGGCAAATAAAAAGGAAAATAAATACAAATAATGAAAGAATGAGACGAAGATAAATGAAGAAGAGTAGAAATCAAGATTAAAGAAAGTAATAGATAAAACTGATGAAATTGCCAGGAAGGAAAGGTCATGGCGAGAAATACCAAACTTAAGAATTTTGGAGGAAAAATTAAAACAATAGAAAAATAAAATGTGAAGAATGTGAGGTGAAGAAACAGATCCTGAAAAAGGAATAAGGAAATAAGACTACCAATACTGATAAGAAACACTAACAGAATCTCTAAGGATACGAATTCTGAATGGTAGTTTGAGCGTGGGATTTGAGCTGGGATCAGGAGTGCGAATCAGGATTCCTCGATCCGTGATTTCCTGCAGTGGATTACCCATATTCAGAACATCGGCCCGAACCCCGAATCGGTTAATATGCTGCATTTTCTTCTATTAGGAGCAAGGACTAGAACACTGAAATTCCAGCCAATCGTGTTTCATTTACATTATTACGACAGCCAATCATCATCGAGAGTAATGTTTACAAGAATATTGACGGCAACTATGACTCGACGAATTTTTATGGAGGAGAAATCTCTCCTTGCACATCATAAGCTACTTGTGTTACAATCAAATTATGTTCAAATTATAATGATTTATGGTACTGTGTTACAAAGTGGCTGTGTTATATGATAACAAAGAAATTCTTTGAGGAAGAACAATTACATACAAATTGTAGATATAACCCGGGACAGGTGTCAATATTCATAACCAAAGCAAGATGAATCAATGCTAGGCGTAATAACCTTGCTAGGTTCGGTTAGGATAGGTTTATTTCTGTTTTTAACCCAATATTTCCCCAAAGCATGAAGTGTTGTAACACTTTGCCATAATTCATTCAGCAACCAGACTCTTTCTTACCTGGAAACTATTTGTCGCTAAGAATCTCAAAACAATTATCAGCTGATGAATGGGAGGTAGAGGTGAATTATAACCAACAGGTCTCTCAAGTAGATGCTACATATAACGGAGAATATCAAGGAAATCTCCCTTGCTGAACCTATATCGTTGTCTGAATTGTGTGTCATCATAAAAATTTATAGAATTCTGCCTATCCTTCATGTGGTTTCTCTCTACAAAATTTCCAATTGGACGATATCGCCGAAAAGCGCGTTCTCTGTCAAAATTCATCTTGAATGATGAATCGATGGCTAAACCTGCCTCCAGACTGGATTAACAAAAGGAGTGACAAATCCGATCTCAAACTCGGTTTGAATCTCTGTGTTGGCTCAAGCCAGCATTCTGAATACCACAATCTTCAGTCTTCGCTCGATCCTCGGTTTAAACCTTCATGTGGTTTCAAACCAGCGTTCTGAATTTGGACCTTAAGAATCACATGGTTGGGTAAAAAGATCAAGTTATATCCTTCTTGACCACAACGGAAAGCAATGAGAATACTAGAGATATAATGCTGCAGATAAAACAAGACGAAGGGACAAAATGATATAAGATGAATATAGAAAGTATTACGAATGTCAAATAATATTAAGAAACAAAAGAAAGGGGAAAATATGAAAAGACGTAGATCCGCAAAAATAAATAAAAACAAAATATGAAGAAAAAAAAGCAACTAGAGGAGTTCAAATCCACGACACAAAAATTTAATGAAGGAATTAATTTATACTATTTAAAATAACTTTTTTGGGTAAATGTGAAAGGATGGTAAATAAAGGCACATGTGGACATAGAAAAATAAATATATATAATAAGACAAACAATGTTATACCATCTAATCGTAATGAGATAAAGATTTATTGATACATTTATTTCCCGACAAATAGATATTAGTAAAAATAATGTATTGAGAAAAAGACTGTGCCTGTTTCCATTTGTCTGTGTGATAGTGAATCGTGTAACATTAGTAGTAAGTGAACAGTGCATAAGAGTGATTTGTTCATGAGCAAACATTGTGAATTTGAACTATGATTTAGATAGTAAGCTACAAATTTAACACACTTTAAGCGACTCCACGCACTCGTATGCATATACAGAGGACCAGGGAGGCACCTGCCCCCGCCCCCCCCCCTCCCTCCCATTCCCCAGGAGCCCAGCTGCATACCTGCACCACTTTTACCACTGTTGGAACAAATTACAGTTTAAGAGTGCATATACCCAGAACCTGCATAAGAGTTGAGTAAACCATCATAATACCCGCCGCTGCGATGTTACCTTTATCAAGTATTAGCATGAGATAGTTAGGGCAATCCAAAATTTGGCTCAACGTTCCTCTGGATCGTGCAAGGAGCCTTCAAGCAAGAAAGCCGGGGTCCTAAGCTGCTAAAGCTGCAAGATTGATTACCACAAGGGATTCTTAGGACTGACTGAGGAGCTATTTAAAGGTCTCAAATACATCTAATTTTCTAACAATAAGAATGTCATGTTTCTTTGTACACAATGTATGAAACATGTTAAGGAGGCATTAAGGTTAAGTAACAAATAACAGAACTCCAACAATCAGTGTAGGAAGGATTAAACAGGTTACAAGAAATCAAGGCCAAATCAACACCCACTGTGGTTCAACTGATAATGTAACAGTTAAGGCTAACGTTACTCAAAATCTCCAAGACAAGATGAGAGAACAATGAGAAATAAATAAACACAATGACCTGGAGAGGAAAGAGGGGGAGTCAGACAGATGTTGAGAAATGTGGTTGACTGTGTAGACGAGTTGAAGACCACATATATGGAAAGACTTAAGAAACGCAAAGTGCAGTTAGTGAGAATCACTATCCCTAAACACGAGCACAAAAGGGATATCTTAAAGAAGGCACAGAACCTCAAACGACCAGTAGAGTATAGTAATGTCTACATCATGCCCAACCTCGTAATTCGCTAACAAAAACGCGTCAAAGAGCTCAGGGACCAACTGCAAGAGCTAAACAGTGACCCACAATACGGGAATGCTCAACTTAAGATCAGAGGCCAAGTAGGGCACAGGTCACATGGCTTCTTGATAAACATGCTGCCTAGAGTATCGGGTGATGTCAAGTCTCCAGCAGTGAAGACGGCCATGGTTGGTAAAGTTGAAAGTTTTTCATTCGAGAAAATATCTCTTGCCCAGATGTCCAGGTCCTCCCCCACATGCTGCTCAGGGAACTATAGTCTCCCAACCTGGTGTTGTTCTTCTAGCCTTTCCTTGAAAGCAGGGAGCCTCTGGTGGATCCCAACTCCATGGAGTCGTCGCCTAACTGTCCTAGCTGAGACTTCCAAGTGCAGACGCTCCATCGTGCCCACCGCATTAGTAAAAGTATGGCCGCGAATGTCTGCCACAAACCTAGCGTCGTCTGCTGGGCTGGTCAGTCTAGGTCGTTCTGATCTGGGGAAATCTGATAAATTTCCAGACTCTTCAAACCCTTGTAACCAACACCACACTTTCGAACTCGAGACTCCCATCTACCTTGCAATCTCACTGATACTTAACCCGCTGGGAGATATCGTGGTGTTGGTCTCCCTTGGTTGTAGTTGGTGGATTGGCCGAGCGGTAAGTTATAGGTTGTCGTGAATGGTATGAATTGTCCCTAGAATCGTCGTTTCCATATTACAATAAACTATCATGTGCAATATTATGAGGCTGGCGTAATTAATAACATCAATAAAAACAATAGGACACGGATAATATACCTATCACCACCTGTCTCCATTATGAACCTCTCTTCTACGACTATAGTGTTTTATTATAATAAAATATGTCCTCCTGGCACTCACATAAGATAAATATTATCACAGATACGTGGTGTATTTCAAAGTAGAGGACCAAATATGCACTCTTTAGAATGGATTGTTCACGTAATTATGGTGTCTAACACTCAATATGTATTCCCGCGTTTCCTCTATTTTGTGTTGTTTTTATTAAAAGCATGTCTGCAACATATAAGTAATTTCTTTCTCCCAAGACATAACATCTTATATTCCTGACATCATACTTACTGTATGTAATACGAGATGAAACAGCATTCTGTAAGGGCGGTAACAATCTTCCTGCTCGTTACCGCTGCTCTCTCGCTCGTTTGCTGGCTCGACCCCCACTTGGGGGGGGGGGGGGGGGTTAGACGGAGGTGAGAACGTCGCTGCTACTCGTGACACGGGCTGACATTACCCAGATTTCAAACCAAACACACCTCTCCCGCTGCCCTTCCAAATTCTAGTGGTGTTCTTATCAAAGGCTCTGGACTCGTGGGCTGTGTCCCCAGACCTTTACCTATCGACTGTCCCCTACCCCGACGACTACTGCAGCTGCAACGTCCCCGCCAGTTTCATCTCCGCCGTCTGCGCCCCGGTGCTTCTCCTGCTGTATCAAGACATCGGCCGCTGTCGCTCGTGTGAGGAGCTGAATGGACCTTCCCCCTGAGAGTGCATCACAGCGTTCCAGAACCAGGGCCGCTGCCGTAGGAAATATCCATCAGTTATTGACTTCCATTAATTGTTTGATTCCATTAATCGTTTGATTCCATTAATTGTTGATTTCCCTTAATTGCTTTATTCCATTAATTGTTGGACTTCCATTAACTGTTTGACTGCATTAATTGTTGATTCTCATAATTATTTGACTCTCGTATTTGTTATTTGATGTTTTGTTGAGTGGTATCAGAGTTTTGTGTTATATTTTTATAGTAAAGAGATGTCAATCTCAAACGGTTGTTTGTTATTCCTCAGAAAACCATGGTCCTTGACTTTCCTTTTATAAGATCCTGATTTGTCTGGTAAGGGATTTCTATCCCTAAGTCCCAGTCCTTTACAACCACAAACATTTCATGTCCTTTACACACGGTTGTTTTACATTGATACAAGTATTACATAATTACATAAACCCCCCAAAATGTGATATAATATTATTAAAACTCGGAAATATGGTGAGGTAGACATGAAAGATCGAGGTATTGCATTTAAGCTTTTAACTGACAGTGGCCAATATCACTGATAATGTTATAAAAAGAAATGCTGCATAAAATACAGTCTTTACCATTAATCATCGGTAAATTATGTAGCTTATAGAGGATACGCACACAGAGACGCCAACTAATGGATTGTGCAATTAATCGGGGTTTCTGGCACACATAATGTATGTTCGTGAGTGTGTGTCTCCGACGTTGCTACATTAGCCAAAACTACCTGGAACAGGATTTTTGACAGGGACTGTACGTAACACTCAGATTATCTTTCAACTTGCCCCTGGTTCAGCCAAGCCTCCACAATCCATCCAGGTTAACGGTACTACCCTGTCTAATGTTACCCACTTTCAGTACCTAGATTCCTACCTGCCCACCACCACGAACATCGATGAATAGATTCAACATCGGATCAGATGTGCTTCTCAAGCCTTTGGCAGACTCTGTGCCCGTGTCGTCAGCTGTAGTGAGCTGAAATTGTCTACAAAGTTACGTTTTCAAGAAGTGTTCCTGCTTACCCTGCTAAATGGTAGCGAAACATGGGTCACATACAGGAGGCACCTTAAGGCACTTGAATATTTTCCCCAATGTTGTCTACGTTCCATCCTCCGAGTTCGCTGGGAAGACAAGAGAACAAATGCCAGTATTCTCGCAGACACCAACTAAAGGAGCATCGAAGCTGCCATTATCCATTAACAACTACGGTGAACTGGCTATGTTACCCGCAAGTAATATACTAGACTGCCAAAGCAGCTGCCTTACATTCACTTAATGAATGGTAAACGTAACACTGGCGGGCAACGGAAAAGGTATAAGGATAGTATTCAGACAAAAATAAAAAAGTGCCAAACCGACCCCCTTACCTGCGAGATAATCATTCAAACTGTAACACTTGGAGGACCCCCACACGAGAAGGGGCCACCCATTTCGAGTTAGCCCGACTGCATACCGAGACCGACAAGAAACAAACGCCGAAAAGACGCTGACGCCGCCCCTCACACAATATATGTATCCCTCCACATGCAGCGTCAGTGGAGGGCCCTGTCGATCCCGTATCGGTCTCTCGAGTAACCTTAGAGCTCACCAACGAAGGTGACATCCTTATTAACTCATATCATTGTAGCATACTTGGATGATCGTCGTATTCGATTTGAAGTGACAGCAAAGTAGTGGAAGAATCCCCCCATGACGGACCCCTCCTCCGCCCTCTGGAAGAAGCCATCAATGTCAATTTTATCCCAATACAAGTGAAAGACCCTTACTTAACCCCAGCAGAAAGGTCACTCCTTGCACTACCACCGAGACTAGGAGGAATGGGATTGACTAATCCTGTGGAGCTTGCCCATACACTACATCAGAACTCTGTCAAGCTCACGGCAGCTCCCACTGAGCACATATTAGATCAGAATGCAGCAAGTCAGGTGGATACCAACGAATTAAACACAATTCGACGGTACATTACGACAGAGAGGCGGCACACCCAAAGTGATAAACTACAACAACTGTTGCAACAAGTGCCAGAAAACTTGAAAGAAAGGTAGCTATAGCACAGGAGGTGGACACCTCGAACTGGATAACAACGTTACCGATAAGGGCAAAAGGCTTCATCCTTAATAAACAAGAATTCACAGATGCCATTGCTCTAAGGTACGGTAGGCCAGTAGAAGGTTTGCCCTCCCAATGCGTGTGCAGCTCATCTTATGACATCGACCACGTCATGGTGTGCAAGAAAGGGGGCTTCGTATGCATGAGGCATGCAGATGTAAGGAATCTAACAGCAAATCTACTGAGGGAAATATGCCACGACGTCATAGTGGAACCGCCCTTCCTGCCATTGGACGGTGAGAACCTCCGTCACAGGACTTTAAACACATCCAACGAAGCCCGTGTGGACGTCAGTGGACGAGGATTCTGGACGCGGGGACAGCGAGCCATTTCTGACATAAGGATTTTTGATCCCATGGCCGCAAGTCACCGCAACCTAGCTTTCGATGCTGCACACAGGAGGAACGAGAACGACAAGATTAGGGCATATGGGGAGAGAATTTAGAACGTTGATCAAGGCAGCTTCACTCCTCTGGTGTTCACAACCTCTGGCGGGATGGCACCAAGTACAAGATGCTTCTTCGCCAGACTCGCGAAGGTGTTATCTGAACTGAAGCAGGAGCCCAGAAGTTATGTTACAGCCTGGTTGAGATGTCGACTGTCCTTCTCTCTACTTAGGTCTGCATTGCTTTGCCTCAGGGGATCAAGAGCATCAGCCCCAAAGCCGACAACAATCGCAGATACCGACTTTGAGGCAACAGTCACTGAATGTCGCATAGATCTGCGGCTCAACTAACTCAACACAGCTAGTATAGCTACTTATGTATTAGGATATTTAATTTTAAGGTAATAAAATGGCGGCGAAGGTGTGGCTATTGGGGGAGGCTGGAGGCCACGTAATACGTAGGAGTAGTAGGTGTGTGTGTGTGTGTGTGTGAGCCCACGCCTAATTTTCTTAACCTTCGATTAAACTTCTTTACATAAGCCGCATATAATCTCATCTTTAAGTCATCTCATTTCACGATCAATCTCCTTGACAAATTATGAATAAAGGTTTGATATGAAAAAAGAATATTAATGAAACAAACTGAATATTAAATTCTGATTTGGCCGTTCAAGTTACATGGCCTAAATAACGTCGCGTGAAAATAATATAAATTAAATCCTAGTAATAATTATACACTACAAGTTCATTGAAAATTGAATGCCCAGATTTTAACATATAACTAATTAAAATTTGGGCTTACTTTCACAATGACCCTGTATAAGAGATTGATAAAATGATTTCTGCGTTTCATCTTTACAAAAATAAATGAAGGTAAGAACTAATGTCAAACGCTAATTTCTCACTTGAAAAATCGAATCAAATTAGCGATTTGACAGCATGTGCTAAAAGATGTGAAAGAATATTACGAAGAAATCGTTTAATTTCGATGCTTGATCTGTAAAATAATCATCGAAAAAATACCCCCTATTTTTCTCTCTCTATCTTTCAAAACTGTATTTACGCTCTAAAAAATTAGTAAACACTGTAACTAATCATATATTTTTTCCGTTTACATTTTAAAATAAAAAATAAATTGACAAAAACACATAATCACATTTTGTTGTCACAATTTTTTCAGTATTAAGGTCGCAATCGTTTTAATGTTTAGTATGGTCGTAATTTTCTGTTTCATCCCGCCAGGTAATAAGATCAATTAAACAGGTGATTAGGTTTCGTATAACAAGGAAGCTAAACACAAAACAGATCAATAACACGAGCACCATTGGAGCCCCAATGGTGGTAGAGTGATGGTGGAGATAGTGGTAACAGCGGTGGTAAATGGTATGGTGGTGGTGATAGTGGTAGTAGTAGTAGTAAATGGTGTGGTGGTGATGATAGTATTGTATCAGTGGTAGCGATAATGGTGGTAATAGTGACAACAAATGTTAGTGGTAGTAATAGTAGTGGTGACGATAGTGGTATAGTGGTATACTGTAGGTAGTGGTAGGAGAGCTTGTTGGTAGTGGTGTTGATATCTGGTAGCGCTGTTAGTATAATCACACACACACACACACACACACACACACATTAAACAAGACTATAAAATGTCTCTCTCGAGACTGTCAAGTAATTAAGATAACCCACGAACTTCCGGCACCACTTCCTAATTGTCAGACGAACTTGAGTTGACTCAAAGCTGGTCCAGGTAATTGCTGGTGTTAAAATGTTCTCCCTTAACTCAGATCATGATTCTCCTTTAACTCAGATCGTATTCTACCTTAGCTCAGATCATATTCTCCCTTAACTCGGGTCATGTTTTCCCTTAAAACAAGACATGTTATCTCTTAACATGGGTTATGAAAACGTATACAACTAGATAAGATACTTTAAAAGCATAGGTTAGGTTACGTTTTGTTACGTTACGTTAGAGCTGGTCATGAGTAGTATCGCCATTTTTACCCATTCTATTATTTTGTCAGCTTAAACAAACATTAATTATACCTTATTTATATTTCACTGTTTGGATACACGTTTGTGTGAATGAATGAGAGTTTACTATCTGTGTAATAAGTATATCATATAAAACATCCTTAACCCCAGCACAGAGTACAACAAGCCTCGAGGTACTGTACACTTATTCATATCCTGGTAAAGATACTGGTGGTTTATTTTCACGTTGTAAATATAAGTCAACACTTACTCATGATCTAGTAAATAAAAAGTCGAGAAGATCCATAATTCTTTTATTACTATGTACACAGAACACAAGCTGAGCGGCAACTGAGGATTAAGAATTCGAAAGTGAGGACGGATAAGCCGAGAATTTATATATATTTATATATTTATATACATTTACACAGGTGAGGACACAAGCTGAATTACCTCTAGGAAACAGGTCAAGTACATGTGCAGTAATTTATATATTTGATGTGCATTATTTTTTATTTTACTCTCTCTCTTTCTCACTTTCTTTATCTCTTTATACAGACTCTTAAATATACTTACAGTTATGAAAATATAAAAATAATACGACTTGGCTATTATACAGACAACGTACGTTGACATATATTGGGGTACCGTCTCCACTAAATACCTCATTATATCTCATTTTATTTCGCATTTTTCCACAGGTTGTGTAAGGAGGATAACGTGTAGGGTCCTAGTAAAATAAACTCTGTTAATATCTAGAGATCAGTTTAGATGACGAGCAAATATTATTTTATATATAATATGTACAAACCTTAAACTCAAAACAAGAGGCTATTAAAAAAAAAAATAGAAAAATTATTTGAATAAAAGAATACATAAATGCTAAAAGAATGTGTCAGAAAAATCTTAATTGAAAGAAAATATGTATACTGTACAGCACTGTAGATGTATTCTAAAATAATGTAATAGAGAATAAACACCCGAATTATGGTCCTCCTGCTTCAAGTGAGGCTCAAAATTCGGATAAAATTTTAATTCAGTAATTTAAAGAAGAAATTAAAACAAAATTTGACTGTACACGTACAAATTATTATTAAAAAACATAAGTTGTCGTTTAACTAAAAAAAAAAGTAAGTGTATCGTTTAACACCCCCCCCCCCCTTCCCCCCCACCAAATTTTAAATTAATCGTTCAATTCCAGAATACAAATCTAACTTGGCTGAGATAAAAGAAAAAATTAATACTGAAATTTAAATTAAAAATGTTTGTGATTCAGTTGGGCAAAAGAGTTCATTAATACTGGGGAAGATAAGCCCCTAAGAGGTAAATGAGGAGGTGAACCAAGGAAAGCAGACGTGGTGTCGAGCTGATATGATACATATGGAGGGCAGAATGTTTTTACACAAATTAGAACGATAAGCGATAAAAGGGTCATAGCTATATTTATGCACCATTAATCATTCACTACACGCTATACTGTAGATGTAGCCTCCTCTACCTCCTCCAGAGCTCTATGTGTCTTGTTGTCCCCCACGTGGTTGATCTCTACTTCACATATTACAATAGCTTCCCCGTGGCCTGGAGATTTCCCGTTTTCTGTAGTTGGCAACCCTTGGTCTGTCAGGAGCCCTTGCTTGACGGGGCTGGTAGCTTTGGTGCTTGTCTCTCCCTCCGCTTTCGCCTTCTTTTTCGCCTTGGACTCGTTCACCGCTTGCTTTAGTATCTCCTCTTGCTCAGGTGTGAAGGACAACCTAGTGTAACAGTTCTTGATAGGGTGAGGAGAGCCAGCTTGCTTCACCACGCCGCTGGGAGACGAGGACGAGTCGTGGAGGTGGTGATGGTCGTTGTGAGGAAGATTGTGGTGGTCGTCAGGTGATGGTTCGTCGTCGCTGTGAGTGCTGTGACTCATCTCCTGCACGGTGCTCAGTCGCTCGTTTTCCGCCGTGCAGCTATCAGGCTTAGTGGGTGTCCTGGGACACAAAGGAAACGTATGTTAGACGAATATACATACACTGTGTATAAAAGAGCAAAATTCTTCACTTCCTCTAAATTTCATAATAATTTTAAAATTGTGAGTACATATATATATATATATATATATATATATATATATATATATATATATATATATATATATATATATATATATATATATATATATGAACACTGAATTGACTAAAGTCACGACCTGGGTAATACGCAATAAACCGACCTTAAACCTCTAACAAAAATACACAATCTTTCGCAGAAGGAAAAATTTACCCCAAGATTTGGACCCTCTGTATCTTGGTAATACAGCCCTCAAGCGTGAACAATATACTAAATTCCTTGGGGCTATTGTTGATGATAAACTAAGCTGGAGAAACCACATAAAAGCCATTCACAGTAAATTCAATAAACAGTGCGGTATCATGTATCACACTCGTCAGTCACTCACTCTTGCAGCAATAAAAGAAATATATTATGATCTTGTTTACCAACACCTGATACACTGTCACACACTATGGGGGGCCTCTGGCTCTACAAAAACACAACCTCTGATAACTGCGCAGAAGAGAGTTGTGCGAACAATAATCTACTTGAAAAGAATGACCACACTAACGAACAATTTGCTAAATTGAAAATGTTAACATTCGAGGACATTAACACTTACTGCTGTGCTCTATTTGTTTACAAATCTGTCAATCACTTGCGCTCCTCTCATTCCCAGACCTCCATAAAATATTATGGTGTGAAGGTATGGAACAGCTTACCCTCACCCATCCGAGCAAAGACTACGCTCCCTTCCTTTAAATCGTCTCTTAAAAAATATCTATTGTCTAAGTAATTTTATTTTTTTAATACCCACTTTATATTCCTACTTTTATTGTACCACCAAAACCATTATATCAGAAATTGTCATGTAGATAAATAGAAATTACCATTGCAATGGTTATATATATTTGCCGACAAGACATGATATTGACAGCCTCTGTCCTCTTGTTTCACCTTAATGCAACCTAGGTTGTGCTGCATCACTCCCTTATCATATTAATGTATATCAACTCCACTGTAAAATATGTATATACTGTACTTATAAATTTAAAAAAATAAAATAAATAAATAAATAACGAAGTGATAACAGTGATAACATTCTTATATGTTCTTACTACCACCATGTTAGGTGTAGTATTCCAGATGATACTAAATGTTACCTAATACTTCCTTGAGATAAATGTACATTTTTATATCAGGTGCCACTAAGAGAGCTCCGGCTCTGAACTGGCTCAGCCATGTCAATATTGTTATTATTATCGACTCTGTATCTCTATTTTTCTGACTAAATAAACTGTTTCAATTCAATTCAAGCTTTCTTGGAGGCCCTAATATATACTGTACATTTATCTCAAGGAAGTATTATGTAACATTTAGTATCATCTGGAAAAGTAGACGTAACTTGGGTGTATTAAGAACGTTAAAATTAGGCATCTCTGTTTATTTACACTGATGATTACCTAACCTAACCTAAGGTTAGGGGTTTAATAATTATAATCAGACTAAAACCGTTGGGGTGCTTAACTTTACGTGATCCCATATTATTATTCTTCAACATCGCAAGAACGAGAGGTTGACAGAGAGTAGGCTACAGCTCACCTAAGCGGGGAAACATTCCGCTGGAGGGAGTCTTGTGACCCTCCTACCATGGTGCCGAGGAGAGAGCCGTTGTTGCTCTGCTGGGAGGCTCTTGCGGTGCGGGTCAGGTCACACAGTGTTATCTGGGTCAGGGTTGAGTTGCGGTGGTTGGGTGCGTTGACCACAGTGTTGTGTGGAAAGGTGTTGTTGACAGACGAGTAGGCGCCTTTATACCTGGTGAGAGAGAAGTCATTTAAGGCCAACTAGTGAGAGATAGACGCCAGATAAGGTCAACTTGTAATTGGTAAAAGAGAGAAAGACAAAGAGACAGAAGCCACGTATGATCAGTATGTACAGTATCTCAAAAACGTATATGACCACAATGTGTGAAACATTAAGAGACCATACATGAGGTAAAGTCATAAATGAATAAATTGAGTCTTGTGCTCATGGAGTCTTCTAACAGGTCCTTAAATACCTGCGTTCTTTTACCTCCCTTTCTCACCTCCCTCGCCACGCACCCTCCTTCCTTACCTCCCTCATCACACACCGTCCGTCCTTGCCTTCCTCAGCACGCACCCTCCTTCCTTGCCTCCTTCATCACACACTCTCCTTCCTTGCTTTACTCTCCACGCATCCTCCTTCCTCACCTCCTTCACCACACACCCTCCTTCCTCGCCTCACTCACCACATATTCTCCTTCCTCACCTCCCTCTCTTACGTCACTTCTCTCCCTTATCACTCATCACACTTCCAAATCCCTCACCTCCCTTAAGTACCTCGCCACTCACCACTCCTCCAAATTTTTCATCTTACTTCCCTCTCTCACCACTCATCACTCTTCCATATCTCTCACCTCCTTTCTCTCAGTCACCACTCACCATTCTTCCAAATCTCACATCATACTTCACTCTCTCACCACTCACCACTCAGCACGCCTCCAAATCTCTCACATCATTTCCCTCTCTCACCACTCATCCAAATATCTCACCTTTCTTCACTCTCTCGCCATTCATCAATCCTCCAAACCTTTCACCTTACTTCCCTCCCTCATCACTCATCACCACTTCTCCAAATCCCTCACCTCTCTTCTATCTCCCACCACTCATCACTCCTCTATATCTCTCACTTCACTTGCCTCCTTCACCATGCACCCTCCTTTCCCCCCTCTCTCACCAGAACACCCACCTCATGGCCCTCTTGGTGCAGAATCCGTATCTAGCGAGGAGGATGAAGAGGTCTCTGCGGTACTGTTTGGTGAGGATGGCATAGAGGTAGGGGTTGGCACACGAGTTGAGAGGGTAGAAGAACACCAGCAGGATCTTTGCTCTGGTAACGTTGATTAAGGGAACTCCTGCCACAGCCGTCAACCTGGGGATGGAGAGAAGGGTTTAGTGAGTTAGTTTGTTCTCTCTTTCTCTCTCTGGTTCTATCTATCTGTCAATCTATCTATTTATTTATCTATCTATCTATCTATCTATCTATCCATCCATCCATCCATCCATCTCTCTCTCTCTCTCTCTCTCTCTCTCTCTCTCTCTCTCTCTCTCTCTCTCTCTCTCTCTCTCACTTCCTGTCTACAAGATGACACCGCCACTACATATCAACGAGGTGTCACGCATCCCAAACATTACCCTCATAAATTCATTCAAAAAACACTCAAGCATCCAACGTTGTACTAACTCAGGGTACCTAATAGTGGTACCAGCTGTTGGAGAGAAGAGGGAACACCTACCCGAAGAAGGCAATGGGTGCCCAGCAGGCGAAGTCAGTGAAGACAAGGAGGGCCATTCGTTTAGCCACGGTGAGGTCAGAGTGAGGAGCGGTGGCATCGTGGCGGCTGATGGAACAGTACATTGAGGTGTAGCAAGCGGTGATCACGACGAACGCCAGCCCGTTCACCAGCAGCAGGGAGACGAGGTATGCCAGAGCCAGACCGTTGCCCGTCTCCATAGGTAAACAGATGCTGAAGAGAAAAACTTAAGGTGTGAATAATATATCGGCACGACAGGCGTGTGGCAGTTGTGTTACAGAACTACAAAAATGTGTATGATAGACATTCAACACTGTGTATTATGACAGGTGTGCTAGAGAGGTAGCACAATATATATGACAGGCATGTGTATTAGACAGGTACAGCAGTAATATGTCAGATGTGTTAGATACAAAAAATATATAGGAAAAATATAGCTATTAATCCATATGCAAAACATAAGTATTGACAGGTAAGACAGGTGTGACGAAGACCGACGAGACATACGACAGGTGTGACAGAGACTGAACAGGTGTGAGGACCTAAAGATGCTGCAGTTGGGATAAGTTGTTTATCTGCGTGGTGAGGACAACAGTGCTTAATTCTACAGTAACGACACTACAGTACACATACACACACACATGCACCTTCCATTGTAAGCACCATGCTGTGCAGATCTGAGACTTAAGCAAATAATATTTTTTTTACTTTTTTTTTAAGGGGAATAGCCCACCCTGGCACAGGTCATCGACCCACAACGGAGCATAGGGGGGCGAAAAAAATAAGTGTAAAAATAAATTAAAAATAGAAAAGATAAAGATTATATTAATCTACACCACAAAAATGCCGGAAAACAAGCTTTATTAAATAAGACAGATTATATGAGTATGCAAAAATAGAAGAAGGCAGAGCATTCCACAGTTTGGCTGTGTGAGGAAAGAAGGATGTACTATAGCGGGTTATTCTAGTGTGACCGACATACACAGAGAAACGGTGGGCATCGCGATGGTACACAGGAAGCTAAATCGACCGAACATTGCCCGCTAATGTACCTGTAAAAGAGAGTGGAGCAACATTGCGGCGAAGAGAAAGGGAATAAAGATTGTCAACTAAAGGACGAAATGCCTTTGATTCCACCCTATCTAAAAGTTGAACAGAAAACGAGCCACCCCAGATATGAGAGCATTACTCCAAGTAAGGACGAATGAATCCGTAATATACTGGAAGCAACTGTTCAGGAATGAAGTAGCCCCGGCATCTATACAGCATTTTCAGCTTTCGAGAGGCAGCTTTAGCAATGTTGTGGATGTGTGGCTTCCATGACATATTATAGGATATGGTGAGGCCTAGCATGTCTATTTTAGAATTTGGCAGAATGATTACGTCCTGAAATGTGATTGGTGGGAGATCATCTAATTTGGAAAGTGTAATTGGTAAATACTGAGTTTTATTACTATTGAATTAAACCAAGATTCTACCTCTCCATTCGGAGATGCTGCACAGATCCGCATTGATAGATGTAATAATATCAAATCTAGAAACAGATCTAGTTTGAGAATTAGTGGGAAGGGAAAATGTGAAGAAGAGTGAAGAGTAAAAGCATCAGCGTAAGAATGGATAGAATTAGTCGTATGAAGTAAATCATTGATAAAAAGAAGGAAGACAGTAGGTGAAAGAACAGAACCCTGTGGGACACCACTATTGGGAGAGAAAGAGCGAGAGATCGATCACTCGACAACAACTGCCATGGATCGGTTCTCAAGGAAGCTAGAAATTAGAGAACAAAGTGGGGAAGAGAAACCATAAGAGGGAAGTTTAGAAAGCAAAGACATGTGCCATACCCTGTCAAATGCTTTGGAAATGTCGAGGGCCACGACGAAAATTTCCCCACAATTCCGAAAAGAGGATGACCATAGATGGGTGCAGTAGGAGAGCAGATCACTACTAGATCTCGCCTAACGAAAGCCGTACTGGTGATCCGTCAAAAGAGAAAAGCGTCTAAGGTGACGGAGAAAATGAGAGTTTAAGACTGTTTCGAAAATCTTAGAGAGGGATGAACTTAGGGCAATGGGGCGATAGTTAGAGGGATTGGAATGGTCACCCTTCTTTGGGATGGGCTGAACCGAGGCATGCTTCCAAGAAGAAGAAAACGTTTGGGTTTTGAGGTAAAGGCGAAAAAGGCGAGCAAACACAGGGGCCAGAGCTTCAGCACACTCCCTCAGGACACGAGGGGGTATTCCGTCTGGTCCATGCGCCTTACTCACATCCAACCTGAATAACACACCAGCAACCCAACGAGTGGAGATTATAGGAAAGTGCATAGGTTCAGTAGGAGGAGCAGGAGTAGAAGGGATAGAGTCAGAATCGTCTAAGGTAGAGTTAGAGGAGAATAAGGTGCCAAAATGATTGGCTTAATCAGGGGGAGCGTTGACTATAGAATTATCAGGTCGGAAGAGAGGAGGAAAAGACAGTGCAGAAGTTATTACTGTATGTTCCTTTACCTTTCTCTAATGAAGGCTTTTGTTAAGCCACCAATGTCAATGTATGTAATAAGTCATTTATGTCCAATGTATATTTTCAGCCTTCGGGCTGCAGAACTTTTTCAGAACTGTTTCAATAAACCGTTAATTATTATTATTATTATTATTATTATTATTATTATTATTATTATTATTATTATTATTGTTATTATTATTATTATTATCATTATTATTATTATTATTATTATTATTATTATTATTATTATGTTTTTGGTTAAGGACCAGAAGGATTTACTCGAAGAAGAGTTAGTCAGGACAGCGGTCTTTCATATTTTAAAATTCAGCTTGGCCCTACGAAGAATAGCCTTACAACGAATCCTAGAAGAAATGAAATAGGAGTGGGTAATAGGAGAAAGAGATAGTTTCACAACTTGATATGGCCTATCTCTCTCCCTGCATGCAAGGGAACAGGGGCGATCAAACCATGATTGTAAAGTGAAAGTTTTGGTAGAAGATGGGTTAAATGCACTCATCCCACCCTGTATAACCCCAGCAATGCTGTCAGCACATACCTAGGCGTCTTGAAAGTGCAATAGTTGGCGTTTAGATGGGGGTGGGGGAGGTGGTCGTGCCCAGTTTGATTTAATAGAAATAAGATTGTAATCAGAAGACCCCAGAAATTGTGTACGAATAGTGTGAGGGATTATATGTAAAACAAAGATCAAGAATGTTAGTAAGGTGATCGTGTCGATCAGGAACGCGTGTAGGGTATTTAATTATTTGTTCCAGATCATTAAGTAAGGAAAAAGAGAGTGCCTCAGCTCCACCTGGGTCATCTCTTGCAGAGTCAAGCCACTCTCTGTGATGTACATTGAAATCCCCTAGGTAGATGATCTCGGTGTTGGGGTTTGTGGATAGCAACGACTCCTGGCAAGAAGTCAGATAGTCAAAGAGTTCTAAATAGTTGGTTGAGTTGGGAGAACAGTATAGGAAACAAAAGAAAATAGTCATAGTTGGTCGAAATATTTTGAACCAGATGACATCATAAAGGGAAGATTCAAGATCCGTGAGTCGAGCTATAGGTGTACGTGTGTTGCAGTAGGGAAAGATGCATAAAGGCTGTAGTTGGAGTCTTGAAAAGGTTTGGGTAAAGCTGCTTTGGTCAGTTGAAGTTCAGATAGTAGTAAGAGGTCGGGGGAAGAGGTTAATAGATGGTGCTCCACAGAAGAGAAATGGATCTCAGGCCGCGAAAGTTGGAAAAATGAAGTGTGAAAAAAGCCGATCCTCCAGCAATCCCGGTGACGTCAGTTGAGGCCCCAGTAGTTTGATGATGATCAGGTCGGCCCTGGGGTCCATATCCTTCATCCGAAAAAAGCCCTGCTTTAATATTATTGGCAACTAGTATCATAAGAGAATAAAAGAATAGAAGGAATAGAACAGATCAAGAGCAAGAAAGGTTATATATGTTGTGTTGTCAATAGTATGAGAGACAATTGATACCCTGCAATTGTATGTAAATGGGGAAGAAAGACACATCAGCAAAATGGGACTTGGCCACAATTTTCGTGATGCCATATAGCAGCAGGATCTACCATTAGACAACACATTATGCTTCCAATATCTTCCCAAGCAGTAGTACCACCCTGTTTGGTAGCTGCCTACTACCTACTACATGGCCTTCCTTTTCGTTACCCCAGCATCCATTCATCATTCTTCTCAGCATCAATCTATCTTAACCCTCATCATCCATCCATTCTTCTCCATCTACGATTTATATCACTACACACACACACACACACACTAGGGCTGCCCACCATCCTGGTCTCATGGCTCACTGATTTCTTGAGTGGACGTCGTCAGGCAGTGAGGCTCGGTCTCCACATTCCAACACCTAACCTGTGGTGTTTCCCAGGGGACCAAGATGGGACCACTGTGCTTTCTCATCCTGATCAACGACGCTCTATCGGACACTCCCTCACAGGTGGAAGTACGTGGATGACTGCACTGTGGGGGTTTCAGTGGACAACACCGAACCAGAGTACTCATCGCTACAGGCATGGACAACGGCGAACAAGGTCACCATTAACCACACCAAAACCGTAGTCATGCACATCAATACCGCCACCACTCCAGTGCAAGCCCCAGCAGTCACAATAGGTGCCCATCCTCTCCAGCTGGTGCAATCTGCCAAACTCCTGGGTGTAACTATTGACAACAAACTGGACTGGAAGGCCCATGTAAATAACAGTCAAGGCAGCCTCGTATCATCTCTACATGCTACGATGACTTAGGTCACTTGGGACACCCACGCCAGAGCTGTGGACCATCTACAACGCCTTTATTCTTCCCAAACTAACGTATGCGTCACCAGCCTGGTCGTCTTCTCTCAACTCCACCCAACAACGTCGGCTAGAGAAGGTACAGAAAAGGGCCTGCAGAATCATGATTGGCGCAGAATACTCCGGCTACATCAACGCTCTCTCCACCCTGGAAATGACATCCCTCAGTGACCTCCACCACCAAGCACTGGAAAGGTTTGGCAGCCACCCTCGTCATCGCCACCTCCTGCCACCGGCAGCCCCCACCCGCCTCGCACAGTCCGCCACTACAACAAAATTCAGCCCATAAGAGCCCGCAACGATAGATATAAGAATAGCACCATCCCATCTATTTTTAAAATAATGAACAAAGCCTGATTTATGTACTCTACAGCCCTGTAAATGTATTCAACGCATATTATATTATGTCTAAATCAAATGCAAGTCTCTATATTTTCAAACACCAGCTGCAACTCTATTAATAAACCGTATATTATTATTATTATTATTATTATTATTATTATTATTATTATTATTTTTATTATTATTATTATTATTATACACATACACACACACACACCATTCCCACATACACAACAACCTCTCTCTCTCTCTCTCTCTCTCTCTCTCTCTCTCACACACACACACACACACATGCAGCGAGAAGAGCCTCATTCTCCTCCAACCTTAACTCTCCACCCTCTCATTCCACCCACTCAACCCACCTCTCATGCCCTCACACACGCCCTCACTCCCCTCTCTCTTTACCCTCTCACCTCCACCCACGGCATTATCTACACCGCTATTAATGGTTTTATCAAAGGCTAATGCTATTAACATCTCGGGTTATTCTGGGATATGAGAACACCAAGGAATTATTATTAGTGAATACTCCAAGTGACTTTAGGATGCAAAATTATTGTACATGAAATAGTATAGCTGAAGTAAGGTTAGGCAAAGTTAAATTAGGTTAGGTTAGGTTAGGTTAGGTCAGGTTAGGTTAGGTTAGGTTAGACTCTCTCACCTCACAAGCTTTTCTGGGATATGAGAGGAGAAAGGAACTATTTTCCCGGATATTCCAGGAGCACTTTGGAGGAAAACTACTGCCCATAAAGACGGTCAGGAGAGGCGGGGTGGCGGAGGCTGACGAGGTAACGAGGGAGGAGGTGAACTTCAGGCCCTATAACGTGACACTATAACACACACACTAACATATTACCACATGTTTCTCTCTCTCTCTCTCTCTCTCTCTCTCTCTCTCTCTCTCTCCCCCTCTCTCTCTCTCTGTATATATATATATATATATATATATATATATATATATATATATATATATATATATATATATATATATATACATATATATATATATATATGTATATATATATATATATATATATATATATATATATATATATATATATATACATATATATATATATATATATATATATATATATATATATATATACATATATATATATATATGTAACCGGTCGGAATTTACTGGACTTTAATTTCTCACTTGACTTGGGGTTTATTTAAAATTAATAGATGGTAATGGCAGTGGAAGCGCCCCTTTGAGAAAAATCCCGAACCAGCACAAGAACACTTAAAACTACTAAACAAAATAAATTGTCCGTGATCCGTGGAAGGATAGTATCTGTGACTGGGATGAATAAGACACACTGTTACATTTAGACACTTATATTCCCTCCAACACTACAAACACAATCCAATAATGGTACACCAATATGTGCACCTCTTAACTTGAACTTAAAACACTACTCTGGGGAATAAAAGTTATACATGATATAAAAATTATTAGAACCTCAGGCAACAATAAATTGAAGTATTAAGAACTGTTCCGTGCACACATGAAACAGGCCTTAAAGGCTTTCACACAATAATATCAGTCACTTAGGTACCAAAAAAAGAAATTAACTACTCTACAATGAATAGGCCTTAAGGGCACTCAACAAAATTATATGTCACTGAGGAATGGTAATAAAAATGAGAAATTAAATACTCTACAATGAATAGGCCTTAAGGGCACTCACCAAAATTATATCAGTCACTGAGGAAATGGTAATAAAACATGAAATTAAATACTCTACAATGAATAGGCCTTAAGGGCACTCAACAAAATTATATCAGTCACTAAGGAAATGGTAATAAAATATGAAATTAAATACTCTACAATGAATAGGCCTTAAGGGCACTCAACAAAATTATAGCACCCCAACAGATGCACACTTCCTAACCTAACCTAACCACTACTCTGGGGAACAAGGTTATACCTGAGATCAGAATTATGAAGAACAATCAGAGGCATTAAAAGAATCAAATCACAGTATCACTCTGGTTCCACTTGATGGCACAAACATTCAAAACAATATTATCAAAATTATCCAGAAACTATTAAATTACACCCGTAATAAGGGAGGGGAAATGTTCCTCCAGGTATCTCCTAGAGACCTAGACTCACGGTCTCAGTGTGTGACCATTAGTCTACTCAGATAGCCTCAGTGTACTCCCAGTGCGTCCATGAAGCGGACGGGAGTGAGCCAATCAGACCTTGTACAGTTGAGAGAAGCTTTAGCGTCCCGTGTCGTTTAGTTGTCGGGAGCACTCGTTCACTCAAGAGATCCTTTGCTACCCCGCTAAACAGTGACAGGCCTACTTTGACCGGTCCAATGGCGACAATCGCCACCCTCAATCCTCAACGGCAGTCTCAAACGGCAGTCAATCTCAGGTCAACTCCAGTCAACTTCAGTCAAGTGGGTTCTCACGGAAACCCTGAAATGAACTCACTGTTAGCTCTAGTTTACTTTATCACTGCCCTATCTAACCCTGTCTGAGATCGAATGAGACTTACTTGTTATACTGCAATATTTCAGCACAGGTGACTAGGCCACGTGACTATTTCTGGGACAGACGCGCAGGGACGTCTTGTTCGTGTGAGTGCTATCCGGGACTGAGAGAGAGCCCGCTTCGTGTCCTCTCAAGGCGTTAGCTTAGGCCTACGTGACCTATTTTCCGCCTAACTAATAACTCCTTGGGACACCCTTTAACATCATTCAGACTGCTAAACGATCTATAATAATTTCAAATTCAATAATAGTCCCTTAACTTCATGAATCGCATCATTATTAATCCGGCAAATTACATTTAATATCATATAGGCCTAGTTCCGCAATCTCCCACTATGTGCGGGGAGCGCTCTCTTCCCTCAGACGACCTTGAACGCTCAGTACCGCTAATGGCGGGGCATTCGAAATTACTCTGAAATTTCTGAATATTACATATATATATATATATATATATATATATATATATATATATATATATATAGCTATCTATCTATCTATCAATCTGTCTGTCTGTCTGTCTGTCTGTCTGTCTGTCTGTCTGTCTATCTATCTATCTATCTATTTATCTGGTATAGGGAAAAGAGGAATAAAACTTTCTCTCTATATATATATCTGTCTCCGTTTAGCTCCAACTCTCTTTATTCTGACTCTCTTTATCTATTTATCTATGACTTTTTCTTTATTATTGTCTCTCTTTTCTTTCTCAATCTCTCTTTCTTTGTCTATCTAACACTCTCACCTTACATACATTTCTCTCTCTCTCTCTGTATATATATATATATATATATATATATAAACAAATATATATATAAAAATATATAAAAATATATATATATATATATATATATATATATATGCAAGTAAATCACTGTAGGTGTGCGTGATCTAGGTATATGCTGATAACCACAAGGAAAGAAGAAAACACGAAGTTCCCAAGCGCTTTCGTGTAATTCACATCTTCAGGGGTGAGCACAGACTAGAGAGAGTAATACAAATCAAGGTGTATATATACAGAGGAGGGCGAGACCAGGTCCACAATGGTCAGGTATGAGGTAATGACCCTACTAATCTTTAAATAGCACACAACGGTTGGTGGTCAGGTCAGATGGGCCAGTGACCCGCCTTCTCACCTGATCACAAATCTTCTTAATTACAAAATTGTCCAGCTTGTACATGCCGTTACTCAAATTCATGTTGAATGCTTCGGTAAGTTTAATAAGACTAGATTCTATGATGTTCCTACTATCAATTGAATTACATGGTAATATTGAGGAGGCATTATCCCAGTCAATGCAATGCTTGTTATCCCTCAAATGAACAAACAGAGCATTGGATTCCTGGCCTGTCCTAACACTGTATTTGTGTTGTTTAATTCTAGTTGCAAGATCTTTACCTGTCTGGCCTAAGTAAAACATATTACATTCCTTGCAAGGGACTTTATAAATGCAACCAATTGTGTTGTTGGGGGAGTTCTTGATTAACATTTGTTTAACAGTGCATGAGTTTTTAAATGCCACATTGACGTTCCAGGTTTTTAGCTGTGCCGGAATGTGTGAGAAATTTTTGTGAAATGGTAATATTAAGATATTCTTATGGTCATGGGTGGGCATGGGTTCAGTTCTATAAAAAGTTTTCTTAGTAATGTTTAAGCATTTGTCTATGAAAGATCTAGGGTATTT